>BSBK01005798.1:182500-325000 GCA_027943335.1 Chamaecyparis obtusa
GTCCCATTTAGGAATCAGAATAACTTCCTTGAGTGTCTCCTATGGAATAGGATATTTTTCCTTCTTTTTCTGTGACTTCTTCCTAGTTATTGTACCACTCGACATATGTATAAGAGATTTTATTGCCTCTGTCTCCTTAGGCTCTTGAGTGTCTTTTTCTTTTTTTGTCTCTTTCTTTTCTGCTTCCTTTTCCTCCATATGAGGATTTACTACAACCATTGCATACTATTCTACTTGCTCTTTACTTCACTCCTCAACAAATGTAGGCTTAGGTGTAATTACCGACTTGTCCCGTTCCTAGGTAGTAGTACTATGAACAACTAGTATATCAAATGTAACTATATGTGGACTAGAAGAGGTAACTTTACTAGTTGATGTATCCTCAATCCTTGAATAATCTAGCACTTGTAATAACACATGATTACTACTCAACAGGGATGCATCTTTGGCTGCCTCGGCTTGAATTTCTTCCTCGGTCAAGATATGAGTTTTCACTGGTGTGTCCTTAGTGATATAAAAAATGGTTATTTTATCCATCTTCTCACACTCCTCAATCTTCTGAGCTACTTCCTTCTAAATTTGAGGGTCACTAACATCCTCTTTAGTATCTAATTCAATTCCCATAGATGTGTTAGCATCCTATTGTGCACTTTTATCAATTAGGAGACCAAAAATGATCTTCCACACCTTTAGACTTTGTTGAACAATATGTTCAACCTTGTGTTGAAGGATAGAGTATGCCCAGAGCTTGGGAATGAATTTGTTTCTATACTGCTCCATGTATTGCTGAATGTAAGTAGGGGATAAGTCTAGTGTGACTTGAGCAAGTTTTATTTCCATAATTTTCTTTCCTTCATAAGGGCATATTCCCATTTTTTTGCTATCTATTGATGTAACTCATCAGGAATCAAATTCCCCAATTGAAGGGATGTCATCTTAAATATATAGAGCATCTCAAGCATTTCTTGTTCAACTTTTTCCTTATCGTCAATAATCATCCTTCCAAATTTTATTTGCTTGATGCCTACTAGGCCAACAGTGCTCTTGATGTTGTGGCATATTTCATCCATAGTCAGTGTTTTCTTTTGTAGTGGTACCTTATTCTTTATTTCATCATCACTATTAGTTTCTGCATCATCCTTCTCCAAAATGAGTTTTCTCCTTGGTTTCTTCTTCATCTAGCTCAGCATTTCCTTAGGCTGAATTATTTTTCTCTTCCCTGATGCAGGATTTTTCTTTTGAGGTTCGACAACTACAGTAGTAGAGACTGCCCTAGTTCATGTCCTAAGTATTGGTGAGGAGATGGGATTTGGTTTCTACATTGTTTTCCTTATGGGATCATCAACTGATGCCTTCTTACCTTTCTTTTCTACCACTTTCTCCTCCTCTTCACTTTCACTAGATTCACTTGATTTATCTTCTCCTAATCCTTGAGCCAATTTTAGAGGTTCATCTACCTCTTCTTCTCCTATCATCTTTTGAGTGTTTTTCACTATCTTTTTCCTCTTTCTCTCCATGGTAGCAGACTTTAATCCCATGGTTATCTTAGCCTTAGTTTTCTCATAGGTTCAAAAATATGTAGCCTTCTTATCAACTTCCTCTACTAATAAGGTTGTAATTGCTATTGTTATTTCAACAATGTTTACCTCATAAGGTAATGGCA
Source organism: Chamaecyparis obtusa (assembly GCA_027943335.1). NCBI lineage: Eukaryota > Viridiplantae > Streptophyta > Pinopsida > Cupressales > Cupressaceae > Chamaecyparis > Chamaecyparis obtusa. The sequence goes on from BSBK01005798.1 coordinate 184,164, forward strand.
TTAGCCATGATACCCTCAGTATTACAGCTTGAGCATATGTGTGGTCAGTGTCTACTAGAAACCATATGTCTTGATTATTTTTCTCTACTAAAGATATAGGAATTCTACTTCTTTTTCTCATTTTGTTCTTAAACTCAACAAAGTGATTCTCCATAATGCTTTCAAAATTATCACCCATTTGACTAATAAACTCATTAAATTGAACTATCATTGGTCTATTCTTATCCCATTCTACTCCTCCAATAGTAGGAATACTTTCCTGAATGTAGAAAAATAAACAAACAAGTAGGGAACCAAACTTACACATAGAGTTCTTTTCTTTCTAGATTGATGTAAGATTCTTGGCAAGTTATGTTAGTTGGAGCTCAGCAAGGTCGTATGTATGATCCTTCTTTATTATTTTCCAAGCTTGGTCCACTGCCATGCATGGGACACTATCCAACTGACTTGACTGATAAAATTTGTGTGCTATCACCCTTACTACAATTTCAATTTCTGGGTTGGTGATAGTAGAGATAGTCATGCCCCACTTGTTCCATACTACCTGCGTGTTTGCTTGTATTTCCTCCTTTCTTTGACATCTCATTATTTTCTTCCCCATGAGTTTAGGGTATCTAGTTACCTAGTGAATCATATCTTTAGTGATCTGGACTAGTCCATCCTATAGCCATATTTTTATATTATGTACCTTGCTCAGTACAATCTTGATCTATTCTACTTTGAAATCTTGCAGAAAGTCAAGGGCATGAACCAACCCTTGCTTGGAAACCTTCTGGTGTTCTAGATTCAACACCCCATTGTTCCATAATTTATCATATGCCTTTCTTAGTTCATAATCACTTATTTCTCCAATCTTGCACATATAAGATGACTGAATATCATTTATCATTAAGACTCTCTTAGGATTTGATGATAGGGCTCCAATCAAATCTCCCATGATTGCACTTTTTAGAATAGCTTGAAACTTCTGTGGCTTGCACACCTCATTCCTCACTAATTAATCATTAGAAACCTCTTTTCCTTGCTTCTTCATTATAGTTGATGATGATGATGCCATGTGTTTCAACTTAAGGGTGAAAATAATGAAAATATTTACTTTGTAAAATAACTTGCATAATTGTTCTTCAAATATTTTGCCGACGACATGCTATGAAGATTTTTGCAAATCATACTTAGCACATAATCACACTGGTTACTCACTCTAAAAGTTATCAATTCACTGGTGGAATGAAATAAATGGTAACTTCCTTCTTTATAGACTTCAAATAGTCAAATTAGGGCTTCATTAATGATCTGTACACTTTCTAGGTGAGATAGAACTGTCTCAGTAATCTCATGTTAAAATTGGTCAACATAAGTTGGGTCGATACATCAATTCAATTATAGCTTGGTGTACATCATATCTTGGCTATCACAAGTACTCAAAAAATACTAGTGAATCAGTCACTATAGACTAGAATACTGATGCTCGATATCAAATATTTAGTGTAGTTATTTTCTCAAATCTGTCCTAGTGCATCTTAATCTATGCAGATATGGACTTTTTCTCAACAAATGTTAGGAAATGATATAAGATTAAAACATTATAAGATTTAGTTCCATACATACCTTCTTTCTTAGTTCAAAGTAGTGTGATAACCTCATCCATTGGATTGGGTGACCTTAGGTGCACTGGCTTCACTAGTATTGCTTGCCTCTTCTTTCTTCTTCCATGTTTTGTTCATCTAATTTCTCATTTTCTCAATGGTTTCTTCATTATTTTTTTGATCATTGCTCAACATGTGTGTTCTGCAATATTTCTTTAGATGACCAATGTTATTTCATTTATAGCATACCATGCTTCCATTCATCCAACTCTTGGATTTACCCCTAAAATGTGTCTTGAAATAATTTTCTCCAATGTGACCATATTTTCCATAGTAATGAAAATTGTACCAAGTGTTGTAGTCCCAATTCTATGTATTACCCCTCTTAGGTGACTTAATCTATTGATTTGATGACCATTTGGGTTTTGATCTAAATTCAAATGCTCTATGTCTATATTTTTGATAGTTGAAATAGTGTCCTTGAAATTTAGGTGAGGTGGGTGGATTATTAACCTTTTTCCCACATTCATGCGCATGATGTCCATATTTATTACAGTTAAAACAATTTCCATTGAATTTTGGTTTAGGATCAGACTTACCATGTTTTCTTCTACAGATGTTGGTTGTATGTCCTAGCTTTCCATAGTGATGGCATGTGGACTTGTTGTTCTTTGGTTTTGCATTCCTTTATTCTCCACTCTTTGATGATTCACCTTCCTCAGTGGATGATAAGTGCTCATCATGTCCAAGTCTATATGTATCACTAGATCTTCTAAGTGACCTTAACAACTCTTCAAAATATCTCACACCTTCATTGGTCTTGTTCATCCTTTCATTAATCTCCTTTTTAGATCTCAGTTCATTCCTCAGTTGATTGTTTTCTGATCTTAGATTGGTGAGTTCGACATCTTTCTTGCCCAATTCTTGATTAACTAGTGTGTGTGTGAATTTTGTACCTGATCTGTAGACACAACACTTCAGTAAAATATTAAAGGTTAGCAAAAATTGAAATCGTGTAATGAATTGAAAGCTAAACTAACCAGGTGATTTACTGCCTTCTAATAGGTGCAAGTATGATGTTCTCAGATTGTTATCAAGATCAGTGACCTTGATGACGCCTAAATGAAGGATTTTAATGTAAAAGATGGATATGGAATGTATGCAATTAATCTTTTTTTTTTTAAATTTTCTATGCAATTATGATGAAAAAATGATATGAAACTATTCTATATGAAAACTTGATATGATATGCTAATCTAGAAATGAAATTCTAATATGATATGCTAAAATATGAATGATCTCACAAAGTTGTTTGATTTGCAAAAGAAGCTTTTGATTCTTCAGACACCAATTTGCCAGCATAAGTTTGCACAATTATGAGATTCTATGGATGATTTGAGATTAGCTGAAGCCTTAATTTATAGAAATCTAGGGTTTTGGAGGTGCATGGGAAAAAAAGCCATAAATCACTCAAATAACTCAGGTTGATTTTTGAGTTATTTTTAAATAAAGGATATTTAACTCACAAAAACATGCAAAAGCAGAGATCAACTCAAATAGAGTTTAGCTTTAATTGATAATTGATAGTTGTCTTCTTTTGTGATTGTGCATGTTTTATTTATGAATTAATTTAATAATAAAGTAATTTATTTCCAACTTAACTGATTTTGAAAAATAAAACAATTGATTTATGGGTTAATCAATTTTTTTTCAAACTTTTATTCCAAAAACAATATTATTAAAAATTGACAACTTACTTTAATTAATTAAATAAGAATTTAATCAATTATTCATAGGATTTTGGATTTATTATCAAAATTAAATAATACAATTTAAGAATAAATAGAATTAACTTTAATTAAATAATTAAGTGGTAGAATTAAATCTAATTAATTAAATATTGAGAATATTCAATTAATCAAACTTTAGGATAAATAGGATTTATCGCCAAATAATCATTAAATTAAAGATAATTATGATGATTAGGAATATTATTAGGAATATTCCCCGATGCAGAATTTATGATAATCAATTAGGATTCGATGATGTTCAGATGTGCCTTAGGTTAGGACTTTGATTTCTATTTCATTCGATGTGTCGATATATGAGATTAATGAACTTATAGCCTATTTTTGGGGTATTACATTTTACCCCTGTTTGAATTACTATGCGAAGCGCAGTGGTTCAAAGATAGTCTGTGTTTGATAAAGATATGAAACTGATTCAAAATTGATAATTGATATGAGACAGAAGCTGATTGAAAGATTTGATATGAAGATAATAGGTCCTGAATAACCAAAGATAATGTTAACTATAATAGCGATGAACCAATGAAACAAAAACATCAAAAAACTTGATTCTAAACCTTATGATTGTGAAGAAGTGAGTGACTGATTCCAAACTCGATTGTCCTTAGAAGAATCACATAGGTATCACATCTGAACCCTTCAGTTACCGAAGAACCAAAGAAATAACACATTTGAACCTATAGTCGCAAAAACTGATACAATTTACAAGATTAGGAGAATACTAGATTGATATGGATCTTGATGAATCTGATATACCCCAAGCAATGATAGATTTGCCCCGAGTGATGAGGACTTTTGATGAATCAACAACTAGACATGGTTGTTGTCTTGATTACTAAGGAAAGATATGATTTTAGCTTTAGATTATAGATTTTGAATGATATGCAATACCATGCCCCCTTTGGGATTAAAATTGAAATATGACAAGAAAAGTCAGTGTTGATAGTTTAGAAGCATGTTAATTGATTTAAGAATTGGTTAAACACATTTGAGAATGCATTCTACATCATTTAGAGGTCTAGAAGACCAAGTTTGACTAGGTTTGACCATGAGTTGACCATGGGTGACCAAGTTAAAATTTTGATAGTTTGATGTAAGATAATCAATTAGGTTAAATTTTGGATTTTTGTGATGATTGAAGGTTGATTACGCAAGTAGTGAATAATATAAACGATCTCAGATTTTGATTTTGATCCCGAAAAAGGATTCTACTTGCTATTTCATTGGAGGAACCTTCGTGTGAGATTTAGCTCTTGTTAGATTTAAAGATGCAATTTGAAGAATCATTTAAGCATTGAAGTTCATTTAATCATTGTGAGATCATGCAAAGATGAAAAATGAAATGCAGAATGAAATGCAACCTAAGACCTAGGACCTACTCACTAATCATATGTCGATTTGTTATCATCATTGAACTTTTAGGTAACCGGATAAATCAATACAATGTCCACTAGCTATGAAACCATAGACATATGAATATCGATTTGTATGTGCAAGAATCAATACAACACCCACTGGTCAACAACCATGGATATATGAATATTGATTTTATTTTTGAAATGTCAGATTAGATATAAGCACCAAGGCATAAGTGCTAGGATGACCTGAATATCATGTTCATTTTGATATAGCAATTTGTATAAGCATCAAAACATAAATGTCGTGATGACCAGAATACACCTTGTGGTACAAACACATCAAGCAGTCAAAAGATCATTCTAAATCCGATGTGAATTACCTATAGTGACCCTTTATCATTCACATCCTTAGGTAAGATCACGTTTCACAATAGGAGAAAGAACTCACTCAAAAAGACAATATTTAGATCAAACTTCCTTGAATTTTCTAGGTATCAATGGTTGAGGTACGCATGGCCATATAATTCAAGATAGAGGCTCTTACAGTCGGACACCATTTCAATTCAAAATTTCCAATGTTGTTAGATTTTCACATACAAGAAGAAAACAAAGAAAAGATTATGCCCCCAGTCATCACTCTCTAAATCCTATAAAGGACATCATCGAAGAGCTCGAAGGGACACAATATGAAAAAATCGTAATGCGAATCAGTAAGCATACAAGGAGATAAAAGCATGTAAAAAGCATACATTGTTTTCAGTTTTCAATTTGATGTTGATGCAAAATCCTTTCTAGAGACAAGACTGACTGACTGAATCAAATGAAGCTTTAAAGGACTCTAACTGGATATGATACATCTAAGATATACTGGAGACCATAGGATTTGACATTGATTGCCCCCAAGTGTTAAGCATTGATAGGATACAGATGCCGGAGCTGATTGGTGTACAAACTGACTTATTGAAAACTAGAAATGCAGAAACAAACCGAGATATATGTACAAACTAAAGCAAGACTAAAAGCTAGGAAAGACCAAGATTGCATTGATAGATGGAGCATTTTGAAACAAGTGGCACCCGTTTGCTGGGTTTTCACCATCTTGGTAGAGATTCTATTTTTGCTACCAAGGCGCTTGTTTCCAGGTTTTCACCAAGGCACTTTTTCTTTTTCTCATTTTTTTGTATTTTTCATTTTTTCAATTTTTTTGATATTTTTAATTTTTTAAATTTTTTTGATATTTTTCATTTTTTCAAATTTTTTGATATTTTTTATTTTTTCAATTTTTAAGATTTTTTCTAGGACATTTTACCATATACTGAATGCCTTAGGCATAGAATTTCTTCAGATGGAGAATGTTGATTGGTTCTCAAAGCTATTCTCCTTCAGTCATTGAGAGTTGATAGGCACTAGAGCCAAAAGTAGCAGTGATTACAAAGGGACCCAGCTAGTTGGGTTCAAACTTCCCCTTGCGTTCTCGATGTGATTGATTTTTAGGATTTTCTCTCAAGACTAGATCACCAACCTAAAATTCTCTATGTCTGACTTTCTTGTTGTAGCCTCTAGACATTCTTTTTTGATATACTCTAACATGATCATATGCTGCTTGTCTGCGCTCATCTAGTAGTTCAAGTTCTTGCAACCTAGACACTTTGTAGTCATCATGAGTTACTAGACCATGCATTCTGATTCTTAGTGATGGTATTTCAACCTTAATAGGTAGTACCACTTCAGACCCATAAACTAAAGTGAAAGGTCCAGCCCTAGTGGGCATTCTAATACTTGTTCTGATACTAGTTCTGATACTGGTGCTGATACTTGTTCTGATACTTAGTTCTGATACTAGTTCTGATACTAGTTTTGATACTTGTTCTGATACTTGGTATACTTGATAGCATCTTTTTCCACTGCAAACTCCCAAGAAAGATCATATCGTGCAGTCCCAATGTCTAGCAAGGTGGAGAACAAGAGGGATTGGCAAGCTGGTGGAAGAGATGGAAGACAAGAGAATGAAGAAGAATGAAGGGAAGAAATCCTCAAGGGAAAACTCCTCAAGAATACCCAAGCTAGGGAAAAATTGTTATGTAAAGCGCATTTGAACAAGCAATGAAAGGCCAACATAGGATAAGTCACAAAAGCACAGTGCCAAAGAAGGAAAAGATGTAGTCCAAAGAAGTAGACATGTCAAGAGGCTTCATAGCACTGTGCTTCACTCTTTCTTTTTTTTTATTAGATCAAGACCAAAGGGGAAAAGGATAGCGATAGGAGAAAATGAATGGAGGAAGATAGACATGAAGGCTAAACATGAAAGGAATGAAAGCAAGATCATCATAAGATAGCTCAAAAAATAGCCAAATGTTCATGTATAGATCAACATTGTTCTATAGACACAACACTTCAGTAAAACATTAGTAAGCATACAAGGAGATAAAAGCATGTAAAAAGCATAGATTGTTTTCAATTTGCATTTGATGTTTGATTGCGTTGTTGTAGATGCAAAATCCTTTCTGGAGAGGAGACTAACTGACTAACTCGAATGAAGCTTCAAAGGACTCTAACTAGATATGATATGCCTAAGATACGTTGGAGGCCATAGGATATGACTTTGATTCCCCCAAGTTTGAACATTGATAGGATATAGACACTTGAGCTGATTGGTGTACAGACCAACTTATTGAAAATAGGAATGCAGCAACAAACTGAGAGATATATACAAACTAAAGCAAGACTGAAAGCTGGGAAAGACCAAGATCATTCTGATAGATGGAGCATTTTGAAACAAGTGGTGCCCATTTGTTTGGTTTTCACCATCTTGGTAGAGATTCTATTTTTGCTACCAAGGTGCCTATTTCCAAGTTTTCACCAAGGCACTTTTTTCTTTTTCTCATTTTTTTGTATTTTTCATTTTTTCAATTTTTTTGAATTTTTGATATATTTTTTTTTTTTGTGAATCATCAAGGTGCCTATTGCTAGGTTTCCACCAAGACGTTCATTTTTTCAGGACTTTTTTAGATTTTAAAGATTTTTTCAAAATTTTTTACCATAGACTGAATGCTCTAGGCATAGAATTTCTTCAGGTGGAGAACATTGATTGGTTCTCAAAGCTGTTCTCCTTCAGTTATTGAGAGTTGATAGGCACCAGAGCCAAAAGTAGCAGTGATTACAAAGGGACCCAGCAAGTTGGGTTCAAACTTCCCCTTGCATTCTTGATGTGATTGATTTTTAGGATTTTGTCTCAAGACTAGATCACCAAACTGAAATTCTCTATGTTTGACTTTCTTGTTGTAGCCTCTAGACATTCTTTTCTGATATACTCTGAGATGATCATATGCTGCTTGTCTGCGCTCATCTAGTAGTTCAAGTTCTTGCAACCTAGACACTCTGTAGTCATCATCAGTTACTAGACCATGCATTCTGATTCTTAGTGATGGGATTTCAACCTTAATAGGTAGTACCGCTTTAGACCCATAAACTAAAGAAAAAGGTGCAGCCCTAGTGGGCATTCTGATACTTGTTCTGACACTGGTTCTAATACTAGTGCTGATACTTGTTTTGATACTTGTTCTAATACTTGGTTCTGATACTTGGTTCTGATACTAGTTTTGATACTTGTTCTGATACTTGGTATACTTGATAGCATCTTTTTCCACTGAAAAATCCCAAGCAAGATCATATCATGCAGTCCCAATGTCTAGCAAGGTGGAGAATAAGAGGGATTGGCAAGCTGGTGGAAGAGATGGAAGATAAGAGAATGAAAGAGAATGAAGGGAAGAAATCCTCAAGGGAAAAATCCTCAAGAATACCCAAGCTAGGGAAAAATTGTTATGTAAAGCGCATTTGAACAAGCAATGAAAGGTTAGCATAGGATAAGTCACAAAAGCATAGTGCCAAAGAAGGAAAAGATGCAGTCTAAAGAAGTAGACATGTCAAGAGGCTTCATAGCACTGTGTTTCACTCTTTCTTTTTTTTATTAGATCAAGACCAAAGGGGAAAAGGATAGCGATAGGAGAAAATGAATGGAGGAAGATAGACATGAAGGCTAAATATGAAAGGAATGAAAGCAAGATCATCATAAGATAGCTCACAAAATAGCCAAATGTTCGTGTATAGATCAACATTGTCAAGATCAAAGAGAGAAGATGGAATGGATGAAATATGTAGAAGAACTACACATGATGCCTAATTGCTAGGTTTTCATCATGGTACTTATCCAAGGTGCCACAAGGGAGTGGTTTTCACCATAGGACAAAATTATTTCTCTTTACTTTTTCTACCAAGGTGCCTATTTCTAGGTTTTCACCAAGACACATTTTCAATTTTTTTTAAAATTTTTTTTTTAATTTCCTTTTTTAGAAGAAGGAAAGCTTTTCAGATAATGCTCCTTGAAAGGATAAACCATGATATGCCAAGGATTCAAAATGATATTTTGAAAGATGCTGATAGGGAAAGGAAGATGGAAGAGAAAAATGGAGGATAAGATTTTATGTAAAACGAGTGAGGTTGGAAGATAAGAGGAATAGGCAAATGAGGAAAAGTGATAGAAGGTAGAAGGATAATGAATGGAAGGATTGTGAAAGGGTAGATGGAAAGGAAGGAAAGATCAACATCAACACACACTTTGAAGGGTGGTGGGAGGATGGAGAAAATGTGAATGAAGAAAGATGTGAAGGAATATGGTGAATGGATAGTAGAGGTTGTGGTTTAGGTGCATAGAATGGAAGAATATTTTTGGAAGAAAATGAAGTGGAAGCCTTTGGAAGCTTGACTGTCAATTTCACTTTTTTCTCAACACCATACTCTTTCAAGAGAGACTTTGGAATCCATATAGCCATAGGCTTTTTATTTTCTTTTGATGATCTAGAGAGAATATCTTCAATGATAGATTTTGGAACCCATACTTGTCTTGTAGTTTTTTTCTTAGATATCTCTTTTGACTTTATGTTTCCATGTCTATTAGAGGAGACATGATGATCTTCTTTTTTTGATGGATTCTTGTATTCCTTCTTTTTCTTGTATTGAACATTCAAGTTACTTCCAAAGGACTTGTGAGTTGTGGAAGATGGAGGATATGACTGGTTTAGATGGGTGGATGGATGAAAAGGATTCAAGGGTATGCATCTATGTTTATCTTGAGGAAAGATTGGAGATGGAGGGATGTAAGGACCCAATATGGATGGAAAATTAGGAGAGTTAGGAGGGGAAAGTGAAGGGACATAAGGACCCAAGATGGAAGGAAGGCCTGAAGCCCTTAGTAATGGTTGAAGAGGTCCAAGGATGGAAGTGGAAGATGCAAAAGGATAATCAATAAGTTCATCATCATTGATGTGACAACTAAGGACATCAGCATCTTTAGAGTGAGCATTAGGATTTTCAATAGAATTGTGAACATCTTGAATAGGAGAAACTTCTTTGATAGGACTATTTAGAGCTTGCAAAGACTTAGGAAGAGTAGAAAGTGGAAATGAACATGAAGTGGTAGAATAAGAAGATGAAAGACTTTGATCTTGACAAGGATCTTTGGATAGCATATGCACATAATTTTTCTCTTGATTTTCAATAGGCTTAACATTGGAAGTAACAACACCATTTTTACCAACCTTAATGGAAGTATCATCTTTGGAAAGCAGAAGTGGAGTAAGGTTATTTCAATTGTCAATAAGCTCAACAGTGTAAGTAGTAGCATGATCTTTCTTAGGAGAAGACTTCAGACATGATGGAATGCATGAGAAAGGTTGTGCAGGATCAAAAGAACCCTGAAAAAAATAAGAGACATCATGAAGGGGATTGGATGACATGGAGGTTTCATGATCTTGATCTTCCTTTATGTTCTTTTCTTTATCATTTTTAGAGTCCTCTTGACATGGAGCCACTTCTAAGAACAAAGAAGCATGTTGGAATTGTATGGAAGACTTGGAAGAGATGGTGAAGGACTAGCTGAAGTAGGCATTATAGCGTATAAAGGCTTATGCTCTTTGGGTTTAGCATTATTGAAAGTATTTGTAGCAAAGTGAAGGTTAGCTTGAGTTTCTTTGAGAGGTAGCCCTTGAGGATAACTATAGGGAACTGCATGAAAAGCATTAGGATCTTTGTTGGATGAAGAATTTGTGAAAGATTTGGAAGACTTAGAAGCTTTAGGAAATGTATGGGTATTGGAGGAAGTAGGGGATGGAAGGGAACCATCACAAGATAAAGGTTTAGCATTAAACGATCTTGCTTGAGAGTGTAATCTTTATTTTTAGCCTAAGAGTTCTTAGAGGAGAGATCCTTGTAGTATGCACATTTATAATCAGCATGGTACATTTTATATTCCTCAATAGAAGTAGATGTATCATCTAGATATTGTTCACAAAAATCATCAAAGTCTCTTTCAAAATTAGAATCATATGGATTACCATCATGATCTATCCAATGTGATGGCCCATTTGTAGTAAGCAAGAACACATAACAAGGAGGATTCTTAGGAACAGAGGTGTCATAGGTATCATTACATTGTCTATCATCATAGTCATCATAGTCTTCAAAGATGGGCATGTCACTCTCTGTGGAAGAGGTATCATAAGGGTTATCACATTTCTCAAATTTTGTCTAGGGGCATGGTGATATGTACAAGTCTTTATCAAATGGAAAAGGGCATAGAGCTTCCATGGAGAACTCTTTAGGTTCCTTTTCTTTCTCAAGTTTGTTAAGTTTGACTTGCATAATGTGTATCTGTTTCATCATAGCTATGATTAGAATTTCTTCCTCATGTGTATTGATTCTTTGAGACATGTTAGGAGTTTTAGGACTCCCTAGAATAGATTGATGTAGAGTTTGTTGATTGAGTCCTTGAGTTGATGGAGGGGGAATGTAACCGGATTTCAATCAAAAGTTTCCAAGACCGTCATCTTCATAAAGACTAGAATTGCAGAGTTGCTCAAAAGTTGGGCCTATGTGAGTCAAAGGTAAAGTATGAGATATTTCCCTAGATTTCTTGTGAGAGGAAGCTCTAGTTTCCACCATTAACCTTGGGTGAAGCAAAAGAATAAGATGAAGACAACTGAAGAATGAATTGAATCAAGATGATCAGATGATGCAACCTTGTCAAGGTTTGATTGATTGAAGTATAGATATGACTTAGATGAGGGATACTATGCCCTAGATGTATGGGTAGATTCCCAAAGATAGCAGACATGAGTTCACAACACTTAGCCATTTTGATGATTAATTGAAGATAGATAGTTATGACAAGGTTTTGACACAAGATGAAAAGGACTCAAATCGATTAAATAGAAGACTAGATCAGATTCAAAAGACCACTTTGGGATAATGATTGGATTCTCAATAGTTGCTACTCTGTTCTTGAAATAGTGATTTGTTGGATAGATTCTAAAAATAGGCTGAAAAAGCTAAGTATCTAGCACGATAGTTGCTAGCAAGATTTGACTTTTTGAATTTGATTAGCAGAAAGACTCGTACGACACTGGGTTCTTTACCATATGATAGATGGGCAGTAATGAAATGACACTTGATAGAAACTCATATGACTTTTTGACCTCTTGAGATGACTTTTGACTCTAGAAAAGAATTTTACTTCAGATTTTGCAAATTTTAATGTCCAGATTTGAGGACTGTAACAGATTTTTCTATTTTCAATAACTAGATAGATAAACAAGCACACAAAATAGCAAGCAAGTGATTTCAAGCATGTTTGAAAATAATGAATAAGGGAAAAAGCAACCTTGCACATGAACAATCAAGTGACTTATTCATTCTAATCCTTAGAAGTGCTAATTGTGTATGTTCCAAAAATGTTTTTCAATAATGCACATATACCCTAAAAAATAAAAATTTGGCCTCGCTAGGGTTTTTAGTAATGGTTTGACTCTGCAACTTTTATGATCCAAAGGGGTGAACTCCAATCTTGGTGCACCAGGGTTTTGACACAGTACAAGAATTTAATCAATCAGGAGCTGCTAGGGAGATCTGACAACCCAACAGTGAACCACACCTGTGAAGATTTCTTCCATAAGGACATTTATATAGTGGCTATCACTACCATGGTGAAAATGGCTATTACCGCTTGAGGTTCCATCAACGTGGTTGACCTAATTAAGGGAATGTCCACTATGGTTAACCCTCTCTAAAGGTGACTCACAAAATATACCACATGGAGACTGGTTCCAGATTCAAGGATTTGGGTTTCTGGTACTATCCAAAAAGGAAGTAGAGCATAATCCCCTAGCCTTTTCACTTTTAACCCAAACAAAGTAGATAGATTAATCTAACAGGCTAAGACCAAGATTATCTCACAAAGATCTATGACATCAACCCATTAGGATCTATCAACTTCTCTGGAGAGAGAATGCCTCAATCAAAAGTTGAAGACACATGGATCTAGTGGAACATGAGACTCCCTCAGTATCCTCCCCACCTATAAGGGATCCTTCATTGAGAAGAGTTTCACGGGAAACCCACTCTCTCAAGATCCATAAATAGTATTCATGGGGCCTAATTACTATGTGTAACAAAGATGCTGAAAGAAAACTATGTTCATTTTTATAGCCCAAATGAAGTCTATGATAGGAAAGTAATAAAAGTCACTCAAGCTAGACACATGAGATGTTCATTTTAGATCCAAAATTGAAGTCTTATCAGCTAAGAAGATTACCTGAATTCCTCGCAACATGCTTAGTATATTTTTACCTATTTTAAGCAATTCTTGCACTTTTTGTCTTCTATCTTTTGTACCCACAAGATGTACCTACACCTGCACCTGCAACCCACTGTTATGAAAAACTTACCTATTCTTGTACATGAAACCCAATGTTATAAAAATATATCAAAAAAATAAACACAACTTGTCAACCCCACATGGTAGAAAATCAAGTTAGTCAAAGATAATATGTCATTTGATAATCGAAAAACTTGTTGTCATAAAAAATTAGATTCTGACTAGTTTGCACTAAATCAACAATAACTTTTGAAAATAAAAATGAAATTAATCCAAAAAAATGAAAAATGAAAGCTAACTCAAATAAATTTCTAGAAATATAAATTTTAGATCTGTATCATGTCATATGTGCATGTACCAATAAAAACATCAATGGGATTTCATAAAATCAGGTTCAGACCAGTCTTCACTAAAATGATCATAACTTTTGAAAATTAAAAAAAAATTAATCCAAATAAATGAAAAATGAAAGCTAACTCAAATAAATTTCCATAAATATAAATTTTAGATCTGTATCATATCATATGTGCATGTACCAATAAAAACATCAGTCATATTTCATAAAATCAGGTTCATATCAGTCTTCACTAAAATGATCATAACTTTTGCAAATTAAAATGAAATTAATCCAAACTAATGGAAAATAAAATCTAACTCAAATACCTTTCCAAAAATATAAATTTTTTATTTTTATCATGTCATATGTGCATGTACCCATAAAAACATTAGTCAGATTTCAGGAAAAATAGCCTAGAAATTTATCACAAAACTCACAAAAATTAACCTTGTGGTCCTGGGTTCGAGAAAAATGATAGAAATTTGATAGAATAGAATGGAAACCCATTTCAAGGTCCCACAGTGGGTGCTAGAAATGTGTGTGTGAATTTTTTACCTGATCTGTAGACACAACACTTCAGTAAAACATTAAAGGTTAGCAAAAATAGAAATCGTGCAATGAATTCAAAGCTAAACTAACCAGGTGATTTACTACCTTCTAATAGGTGCGAGTATGATGTTCTCAGATTGTTATCGAGATCAGTGACCTTGACGACACCTAAATGAAGGATTTTAATGCAAAAGATGGATATGGAATGTATGCAATTAATCTTTTTTTTTTTTGGATTTTCTATGCAATTATGATGAAAAAATGATATGAAACTATTATATATGAAAACTTGATATGATATGCTAATCTAGAAATGAAATTCTAATATGATATGCTAAAATATGAATGATCTCACAAAGTTTTTTGATTTGCAAAAGAAGCTTTTGATTCTTTAGACACCAATTTGCCAGCATAAGTTTGCACAATTATGAGATTCTGTGGATGATCTGAGATGAGCCGAAGCCTTAATTTATAGAAATCTAGGGTTTTGGAGGTGCATGGGAAAAAAAGCCATAAATCACTCAAATAACTCAGGTTGATTTTTGAGTTATTTTTAAATAAAGGATATTTAACTCACAAAAACATGCAAAAGTAGAGATCAACTCAAAATAGAGTTTAGCTTTAATTGATAATCAATAGTTGTCTGCTTTTGTGATTGTGCATGTTTTATTTATGAATTAATTTAATAATAAATTAATTTATTTCCAACTTAACTGATTTTGAAAAATAAAACAATTGATTTATGGGTTAATCAATTATTTTTCAAACTTTTATTCCAAAAATAATATTATTAAAAATTGACAACTTGCTTTAATTAATTAAATAAGAATTTAATCAATTATTCATAGGATTTTGGATTTATTGTCAAAATTAAATAATACAATTTAAGATTAAATAGAATTAACTTCAATTAAATAATTAAGTGGAAAAATTAAATCTAATTAATTAAATATTGAGAATATTCAATTAATCAAACTTTAGGATAAATAGGATTTATCGCCAAATAATCATTAAATTAAAGATGATTATGATGATTAGGAATATTACTAGGAATATTCCCTGATGCAGAATTTATGATAATCAATTAGGATTTGATGATGTTCAGATGTGCCTTAGGTTAGGACTTTGATGTCGATTTCGTTCGATGTGTGGATATATGAGATTGATGAACTTATAGCCCATTTTTGGGGTATTACAACTAGTAGCAGTTGATTTACCATGTCTAGGTTATTGTTTTCCAATATTTGCAAGCCACTTGTCCTTTCATCAAGTCTCATTGATATTTGTCTTTTATCTTCTTCAACCATTGTCTTATCTTCTTTAGCTTTCTTTTTCAGTTCAACTACTTCACAGAGTCTCATAGATTGTATTTCTTATTCTCTCTTCAGATTTTTGATGTCTTCATTTGGTATGTTGTTTTTCTCCAGTAGTTATTTTATGGCTTTGTCACTTTCTGTAGAGTTTCCACTATCAAATAGTCCAGTATTATCCTCTTCTTGATATTGTATTTCATTCTGTTGAATAGCTATTTCTTTTGTTTAGCTTAAAGATTTCTTCAGTTCTCCTCTGGCTTCTTCAAGTTGTTGTAATGCAAACTAAATGTGAATCTTCTGATTATCTATGATTTTTACCAACTTATAAACCTTCATCTCAAGATCTTTATCTCACAAGTGGTTAGAGTTCTTTTAGGAGACCAATCTTTGATACCAATTGTTGGAAATCTATTGGGAAAGTGTGATACTGGGAGGGGGGGTGAATCAGTTATCTTTGATTTATTAATTTTGACATAAATGAAACTTGCATAGCATTAGCATAAAAAATAAATAGTGTAACAGATCTAATAAGCTAAACATCACCCATGAAAATAAACATAACACAATGATTTTGGTTACCCAAAAACCCTTGAAAGGTAAAACTAGGGTGGGGATGACACCCATAAATCTTCACTACTACAGTATAAAGTTTTCCTGTTAGGGCTACAAGTTTGATCACAAAAATATGATCTTACCTGTTAAGAGCTTTGTGACTTATACAATCTGCAAAAGGATTTAAGACTTACAACTAAGCAAGCACTCAGTTCAGAGATTTACTAAGATTTGTCAAAACCACTATGTTAAGAGATTTACCCTGATACATCTGTTAAAATGTCTCAGTACCTGATCCTTCATTTTCACTGTGATGTTGATTATAGATCTCCTCCTTATAGTATAGATTTGATCTCTTCTATCAAATATGTCTATGTTTTGTCCTTCACTGCTTTTCTCTATTCTACTCGGTCACTGAACTCTATAGTTGCTCATCAAAATACTTCTTTGTTATGAAAGTATGAGATCTCCTTCATACTCTACTTCTAATGATAATTTCTATTCTCACACACACTATTTTAGGGTTTAGATCACATATTATATAGACAATGAAATTTATCCAAGATTTAAGATCTACGATCTAGATTATCTCTTTTTACTGCTTATCCTTTCCCTAATTTTGATTGGTTCCATGTGTTAAATAGGGATTAATGATTACAATACAAGAGAGTAATCACTTTGGTGATTTCCTCAACAAACAATAAATGAAATATGAATGTCGGCCAAAATGGTTTACCTAATTGTTTGTTCCATAAAAAACACATATGTCAATTCTAGCCTACTCGACATTTGATATCTCTAGCACTAGGCATTCACTATTCTTTATACCCTAGTGCTCGACATTTTATTCTTTACATAACTTAGAAAAATTTGACTCAACTAATACTAAAGTACTCGGTGACAACTGTTGTACTTGGAAGTGACTACTACTCGGTAAATGTACATTATACATGAATTGGCCTATATATGATGACTCGGTCACAGTGATGACCGACCAACATTTCCTAGAAAATGACTAAGTGTAGGACACTAATAGAAAACAAAAATTTAGGGATCGATAGGGTCTTAGTGACATGGCATAATTATTTTTCCTTCATACAAATAATTGGAAATTATCACATTTCTTCACTAGTTCAAAGAAATAAGTTAACATAGTCTTGGACTAACTACCAATGTCCCCCTTTGGGATTTGTGAAATTTTTTAATAGCCTCTTGTGTCTTCTATAAATCTAGTGGTTGTATTGGGCATTAAAATCTAGATCTTCTAGTGCAATGACAACCACTAGTTGTAAAAAGTGGTATTAAAGATTGGTCATAGGTTCGAATCACCTCGGGTGATGCTGAGGGGGGATTGTTAGACTAACTACCAATGTCCCCATTTAGGATTAGTGTCATGGTTTAACAACCTCCATTTTCTTCTATAAGTTTATTTTTTGTATCAGGCATTAACAAGTTGATCTTTTGGTGCAATGAAAACCACTAGTTGTAACACATAGTTGGCCAAAAAAAGTCAGCCTACATAATTTTGAGTGTGGTAGTTTTATTAAATAATATCTTCTTAAGGACCAATTATACATTACTTCTTTCACTTTATGACTTTTGGTTTTATTGACACATCATAGTAGAGCTCCATTGAAATTTATCCTGAAAAGAAAGCCTTCAACTAGGAAGTATCCAATATCTTGTAGCCTGTAATATATTCTTTCATTTGAAGGGAAATGAGAAGGATATCTCCGTCTTTGCAAGAAATTTATCTGGTCAACTACCCAATCTTTTGTCCCTTCAACATAATTCATGAGGATCAATTCCTCTAACTCACTATTTGCTTCTACTTCATTTGTGATATATTCACAAATGTCTCTTTCTTAGATTACCTTATTTAGGAAGAATTCTATGTCACATTGGATGATTTTAGTGATATAGTTAGCTCTTTTTTGGTTAATCTCACCTTGTATGATGTGTTCCCACAAACTAGAATGTCCAACATATACCATGATCTTATTTCCTAAGACCATGTGTTTGAATTTTTTGAGGCATTTCACTAGAGAAAGGGCTTGCTTCTACATAAAGTTATATTTTCCCTCATAATCTTTGAGCATTCTAGAATAGAAGGAAACAAGATATTCCTCCTAATTTTCTCCTTCTTGGGTATGCAAAACAAGAAGGCTATATTCACCTCCATAGGCATACATTATAAATTCCTTCAATAAATTATGATTTTATAGTACTAGGGAAGTAGTTATGGATTCTTTGATCTTCTCAAAGGAAAGCTTTCCTTCTTGGGTCCATCAAAAGGTTTTTGCCTTCTTAGCATCAGGGTGATAGGTCTCACCATTAAAATGAAATAAAAAATGAATCTACTGATGAAATTGGTCTTTCCAAGGAAATATTTTTTTCCTTTGTTTTTTGAAGGGAGTGGGAGTTCTTGTATTGCTTTTATTCACTTGGGATTTATGGATATTCCTTCTTTCAATAATATATTCCCCAAGTGTTTTCCTTGTATAATTGCAAACATAGATTTCTTGGGATTTACATAAATTTGGGATTCTTGTTACTTTTCAAACACATGCTCGAGGTGATCAAAATTATCCTCCTTCTTTATTGAGAACATTGTTACATCATCCAAATAGATTAGAATGATTGTATCTATCAACTCTTTGAAAGCCATTTCCATGGATTTCTTGAAAGTATCTCCTCCATTAGACGAGAAAAAAGGAACTTTAGCATAAGAAAACAATCCCCACTTATTTGTGAATGTTGTTTTATGTTTTCCATATTCTACCACTAAAACTTTTTTGTATCCAAAGAAACCTTCTAATAGGGAGAACATTTCTAAACTAGCACTGGTTTGTAGAATTTTCTCCATTTATGACAAAGGGTGGTGGTCTTTTAAAGAGGCTTTGTTTAGGTCCCATAAATATACACAAAGGTTAATATCACCATTATTTTTATAGACTCAGACTAGCTTTGACACCAAAATTATATTCTTGATTGGGTAAATAATAATAGACTCAGTTTTTTTGGTTAACTCTTATACCATTAAGGCTTTTATCTTGGGATTGACAAGCCTCTATTTTTTTCTGATCAACTTCACTCCATCTAGAAATTTGATAGAGTGTTCAATGATGTTTCTATGGTAACCTCTTACATTATCATAGGTCTATTATATGAATCCCTTATACTTTTGGCACATTTATTTGAGTCTTTCCTTATCCACCTTAGGTACATATTTTGAAAATTTATTCTTTCTACCATTTCCAACATCTATCTCCTCAGAATCAATCTAATTGCAATGAACTTGCATTTGTCCCTTCTGAAATCATCATAGTTAAATAATATTTCCAAGGTTATTTGGCCTTAGGGAATTTTTTTTCCTTTGAGTTGGATGACTTGATCGTCATAGGCTTGTTCTATTTTAGGCTATAGTTGATTAACAAATTCTCTACCATATTGTATAAAACAATAAATCTAATCATCATTCTCAAACACTTGCTAGTGATTATCATTATCTAGTA
This sequence comes from Chamaecyparis obtusa, assembly GCA_027943335.1. NCBI lineage: Eukaryota > Viridiplantae > Streptophyta > Pinopsida > Cupressales > Cupressaceae > Chamaecyparis > Chamaecyparis obtusa. The sequence continues at coordinate 203,889 of BSBK01005798.1, forward strand.
TAGAGGGCCTTACTATCACTCAAACTAAATTCTCATTTTAAAATAGGCCAGTGAAAGGTTTGAATTGGGAACTGATCATGGCTAATTGGTCAGCCTCAATGTTCTCCTTTCTTATAATGACTCTTTTATTGATAGCATCAAGAATTTTGATTAAGTCCTCTATCCCATGGTGGTAGGATCTCATCTAGTGATTCTTAGATACAAAAGTATTGGGGACTATTTTCACTATTAACTCAGAGTCACAAAACACTTTCATCTACCTTATACCCTTTTTTTAAAGCCAAATCTATTAGACTACAACTAATTAACTGCTTGGAGAATAGAATGTGAAGATGATCACTGAGCTGCAAAGGTATATATGAGACATTAGATCAATTATTATATTGTCATTCATGTAAACTAGTTTTGACTGTACTTATCATGTTAGTTGCAAACATTTGAAGAAGATAATATTGGTGAAGGAAAGAGATATTAGCATGAAGATGAGATGTATGAATATGGTATTCATTGGGTAACTTATTGACGAGTCTATGATTGTATGATAGTGATTTGATTATATTACATGATTCTGTTAAGTATTAAAGATCAAGAATTTAAATGTTAACTTAGTTGGTATATGAGGAACTTAGTATACACAAAGTAGATACAATGTACATTGAGTAGGTGTAGTGTATACCGAGTGCGGTATAACTGAGAGAGAAGTCATTAACACATCATGGTGTTGACCCAGATGGAAAATAAAGAGGAACATGTGATTGATGACTTAAGATGATGAGATGGATGAATTGGGATGATTTCGAGGATAAAGATAAAGTTTTTTATGAAGATCTATGGCTGAAAAAATTCAAGGTTGATTAGATGATGAAGATTAAAATGTTTTAAGGCACAAGTTCCAATGAATGTTAAAGAGTAAAAATCAACAATGGAGATTAAGAGGAAAACTCTATGGCTGAGAATAAAATGGTTTATCATGTCTATTTAAGGAGACAAGAGATTCAAAATAAGGAATGTGCGTGAGAAGATTGTATTCATGCGAAGCTGGTTAGATAGGTTGAAGTAAGAACTGAACAATTCTATAGACTACACCAAGCATTAGAAGGATATTAAACAAGCATAACAAAGTTGGAGGGTAAAAGGAAATTGAAGAGATTAAGATGGCCAAAGGTATATTTAGCTTAGCATAGATCTGAATATCTACAAAGGAAGTTTCATTTGAATCAAGTCATTTAATGTTGCATTCTAACCATTTCTATAGACAAAATCTCTTAACAAAGTGAGACTTAACAGTCTTTATTTATTTCTTTATGATATACAATGAATTTTGATTGTTTCCTTATTGACCCAAGTGAATGTATGGTCACAGAGAACTGTTAGTGATAAATCCTCTAACAAGGTCACACTTTACAAGAGGTTATGTCATGTGAACTTTGACAACATGGTTAAGATCAGTAAGAAAAGGAAAGTTAGAGGCTTACTGAGTAAATCTAATCCTGACCATTTAATGTGCAAACAATGTCAAATGGGTAAAATGTCAAAGTGTAGTTTCAAGAGAAAATAATACTCATCTAATGCTCTTATGGAGTTAGTTCATATTGACTTATGTGGTCAAATGAGAACTCAAATTTATTATGGATATAGATATTTTATCTTAGTTGTTGATAATTTCTCTAGAATGATGATTGCCATGTTCTTAAAAGAAAAATCAGAAGCTTTCAAAATGTTTAAGTGGTACAAAGCAAAAGTAGAGAAAGAATGTGGTAAAGAATTGAAATGTTTGAGGTTAGATAGAGGTGGTAAATTAATTTATGATGAGTTTACTAGCTTTTGTAATCGGCATAGAATAAAAAGATAGGTATCATCATCAAGGAAACCTCAGCAGAATGGGATTGGTGAAAGAAGGAACAAATCAATTGTTGATTGTGCTAGAACCCTAATGATTGAGAAAGATGTAAAAATTTATTAGAGAGAAGCTATCAATACTGTTGTTTATACACTAAATAGAGTAGAGCTAAAGAAAGAGACAAACAAGACACCTTATAAGCTATGGTATGGCAATACACCTAATGTTATATATTTTAGAATATTTGGAGGTAGATGTTACATTCTAAAAGATGATAGAAATAAAAAAATTGATTGTAAAGGTGATGAAGTGATGTAGGAGCATCTCAGGTCCTTGGCAATCCTATGTCACCACAAATAATTTGGATTTTTGTCTGTGTTTCTTGGTTTTTTCTTTGACCGCATTGGTCGGTAGTTGGTTAGTTTCCTTTGGTTATCGAGTGTGGTCGGTTCTCTCCTGGGCAGTCGATTATTTCATTGGTGCTTGATGTTGTCTATCTGCTGCTTAGTTATCTTGCTTACCCACGGGTCTAGTTTTGTTTCCTATTGTGGCCAACTTGTGCATTTATATTGGATCATGGAATTAATGTTTGTATCTATCATTGGGAAGCGTGTGGTCCTAGATTTGACCCTTATGTTAATTATGGATCTGAAGGCCGACTCAGCTCGGTAGCTTCTTGTATAAATGTAGATGTTTGGTGGTAGTTTAGGGAGTCAATTTTGATAGAAGATAGAAGGTATTGGATTAGAGATTGGTATCAGATACTCGCATGTTTGAGGAATTCTATAATTCATTGTAATATCAGGCCCTAACTAGGAAGGCCTTACAGCCTGACATGTATGATTCAAATTGATGATAATAATTGAAAGGATCTGGCATTCTCTCCCTCACTCTTGTTTTTTTGTTGCTTCCACATGTGTAATGCAGGCTTGGATCATTAGGGTATGCCATCCTTTGGCCCCTCTTGCTCCCCACCTTGTATCAGGTGGTATCAGAGTGAGGTGAGATCTTGATCTAGGTCTACAGATCTAGGTTTATAGGTTCCTCTTGAAGCCCTAGTTGAATTGTTGTGGGGTAGAATATTGTGATCTAACCTACAATTGTAGAGGGTTGTCAAGATGGTTCATGGGAGGTGAGATGTAGATCCAAGATTGGTAGATATACTAAGGTAGTTTGCTGCTAGGTTAGAAGTAGTGGAGATAGTCCAAAGAAGAGGTAGACATCTTGAAGATGTTAGTGATGATGAAATTGAAGAAGAACAAGTGAATGCAGAACCTTCTCTTGTTATGGATCAAGGTGAAGAAATATTTTTCAAGGCTTTGACAAGTTTGAAGTCAACACCACATTTCAATCCCCCTAAATATAGTGGAAAGTTGGATTATGATGAATTGGTGGACTGGATCACCGAGATGGAAAAGTATTTTGAATATGAAAATATCCCTAATGATAAGAAGGTAAAGATTGCAAGAACAAAGTTGAAAAGTCATGCATCCTTATGGTGGGAACATTTGTAGTTGGATAAGAAGAGGAAAGGCAAAGACAAAATCAAGGTATGGTGTAAAATGGTCAATAAATTGAAAGGAAAGTTCTTACCCTATGATTATCAGATTAACCTAGTTCGACAAATGAAAAGTTTGAGGTAGAAGGATAGCTCGATAAAAGAGTATACTAAGGAATTAAATAGATTGGATATTAGATCTAGACATGATGAAGATGATGTGGAAAGAATTGGCAGATACCTGAATGATTTGAGGGTTTCCATCCAAGAGGAGATTAGCATGGTCAAGTTGGAGAACATTGAAGAGGCTTATCAATTTTCTTTGAAAGCTGAGGATAAATTGAACAAGAGACATGAGAAAAGATAGAGAGGTTGAGGTGGTAGATTCCCTAGGGGAAGAGGTAGATCTAATGGTGAAAATGGTAGATCTGAACTAGAAAAGACAAATCTAGACAAAGGCAAGATCAAGTGGAAAGGTGAAAGTTCTAGAGGTACAAGCAGTAACTACCGAGGTGGTTATGATAGAGGAATTTTCTAAGGAACTTTTTATAACTATGGAGAAGAAGGACATAGATCTTTTGAATGTACACAAGCTAGTAAGAAGGCTGGTAGTAGTAGAAATGCTTTGGTGCAAGAAGAGTCACCGAATGAACCTAAGAAAGAAAATAACTTGATGGTAAGGAGAGCACTATGGAATGAAGGAAATAAAGAAGATCCGATAAGGAAAATTGTTTTCAAGACCAGATGTAGAGTTTCTGACAAAGTTTGGAAGGTAATCATTGATAGTGGTAGCTCAGAGAACCTGGCATCTGAAGAGATGGTCACAAAATTGTAGCTGGAAAGATTGGTACATCCAAAACCCTCTCAAATTTCATGGATCAAAGATGAGCATACACTCCTGGTAAGTGAACAATGTTATGTGAATTTGAAGATTGGAAAGTACTATGATAAGGTGTTATGTGATATCATGCCTATGGATTGTTGTCATATTTTGTTGGGTAGACCTTGGAAATATGATAGACATGCTATATATGATGGGAGATTGCATAAGTATACTATTGTGGCTAATGGAAAGAAACAAATCATGTTACCTTTGATGGAAGAACCTGTTAGTAATGTTTGCACATTTGTGAAAGTTTTCTTGATGGATGGATGAAAATTTTTTAATTCCTTGAAGAGGAATGATGTATGTTTTGCTATGATTCCTAATAAGTTGAGTAAGAAAATAGAGGATAATGTCCCTCAGGAGATTGATAAGTTACTCATCGAGTATAGTGATATCATTTCTAATAATGTACCTGATGGTTTTCCACTAAAAAGAAGCATTGATCATTGTATGGATCTAATCCCTAGAGCTAGTTTACCGAATAAGGCACCTCATCGGTTGACACCTACTGAGAATTAGGAATTGAACCAACAAATTCAAGAGTTGCTGGAGAAAGGTTTGATCAGAGAAAGTTTGAGTCCTTGTGTAGTACCTACTATATTGGCACTGAAGAAGAATGGAGAATGGAGAATGTGTACTAATTCCAGAGAAATCAATAAGATAACAGTCAAGTATAGGTTTCCTATACCAAGAATGGATGACATAATGGACAGTTTGATTGGAGCAAAGTATTTCACAAAGATTGATTTGAAAAGTGGGTATCATCAGATCAGAATCAGAGAAGGTGATGAAGGGACTACTACTTTCAAGACAAAAGAAGGTTTGTATGAGTGGTTGGTTATGCCCTTTAGTTTAACTAATGCACTAAGTACTTTTATGAGGTTGATGAATGAAGTTTTGAAGAAATTCTTGGGTAAATTTGCTATTGTATATCTTGATGATATTCTGATATTCAGTAAGACTAGAGAAGAACATTTGTTGCATGTTAGACAAGTTTTGTAGAGATTGAAAGAGGAAAATTTGCTAATAAATCTAAAAAATTGTTCGTTCATGAAGGAAGAGATTGTGTATTTGGGATTTGTTATCTCAGCTGATGGTTTGAAGATGGATCCTGAAAAAGATTGAAGCTATTTTGAATTGGCCTACACTTGTGAATTTATCGAGGTAAGATCATTTCATGGTTTGGTGAGTTTTTACTAAAATTTCATAAGAAATTTTAGTTCAATTTGTAATGCTATGACTGAGACTATGAGAGGAGACAAAAGAGAATTCAAGTGGACACATGGAGCTGATAGAAGTTTTGAGGCCCTAAAGTAGAAGGTTGCTGAATTACCTATTTTGGCATTACCTGATTTTAGTAAAGTATTTCAAGTAGAAAGTGATGCAAGTGGAAGTGCAATTGGAGTTGTATTGAGTCAAGAAGGTAAACCTGTTGCTTTCTTTAGTGAAAATTTGAATGATGCTAGAAGGAAATATTCTATGTATGACCAAGAATTCTATGCTATTGTTCAAGCACTAAAGAAATGGAGACATTATTTGATGCTGAGTGAATTTGTGTTGTATACTGATCATAAGGCTTTACAATATTTGGGTGGTAAGAATAAGTTGAATCAGAGACATATGAAATGGGTTGAGTATCTACAAAGTTATACATTTGTGATAAAGCATAAGAGTGGAGTCACTAATCGAGTTGCTGATGCATTGAGTAGAAGAAGATCTTTGATGGCCGAGATGAAAATTGAAGTTCTTGGTTTTGATGAGATGAGAGGTTTGTATGAAAATGCCCTTGATTTTTCTGAGTTGTGGAGAAAGTGCAGAGCACATATTCAAGATCAACAAGATACAAAATGGGATGAATATTTTATTTGGGAAGATATGTTGTTTAGAGGTATTCAGTTGTGTATACCGAGAGGAGTAATGAGATTGAATTTGATAAAAGAGAAACATAGTAGTGGTTTAGCTGGACATTTTGGCATTGATAAAACATGGAATTTGCTGAAGGAGAAGTACTATTGGCCGCAGTTGTATAAAGATGTTCATAAATTTGTGAAAATTTGTGGAATTTGTCAAGTTGCAAAAGGAGTAAGTTAGAATACTAGATTGTATACACCAATTGCTGTTCCTAAGAAACCTTGGATTGACATCAGTATGGACTTTTTTCTTGGCTTACCGAAGACAGTAAGAGGTAATGATTTTGTATTTATTGTTGTGGATAGATTTTCAAAGATGGTACATTTTATACCTTGTAGAAAGACATTAGATGCAAAACATGTAGCATATATTTTCTTTAAGGAATTTGTTAGATTGCATGGATTACCAAGGAGTATTATCTCTAACCAAGATAGTAAATTTGTTTGATATTTTTGGAAAACATTTTGGAAGAAATTAGGCACTGAGTTGAAATATAGTTCTATATTTCACCCACAAACCGATGGACAGACTGAGGTTGTGAACATACATTTGGGAAATCTTTTGAGATGTTTAGTTGGAGCCACACCAAGTAATTGGGATTCTATGTTAGCACAAGTAGAGTTTGGATATAATAATTCAATGACTAGGAGTATTGGAAAGACACCATTTGAGATTGTGAATGGCACACAACGGAGAGGAATATCTAACTTGAGAGACATTGCTGATGAGAATAAGAGAAGTGCTGCAGGAGTAAAGTTTGTTGAATATATGAAGACATTGCATGAAGATGTGAAGCTGAAGTTGGAAGACAGTAATAAAAAATACAAAGACAGAGCTGATAGATCAAGAAGACATAAAAATTTTGATGTTGGTGATGAAGTGATGGTTCATTTGAAGAAAGGCTGATTTCCTGTTGGCACATATGGAAAGGTGAAGATGAAAAAGTTTGGACCTTGCAAGATTCTAAGGAAATTTGATAGTGGAAATGCATATGACATTGAGTTACCTGATGACATGGACATATCACTGATTTTCAACATTGCTGATTTATATGAGTATCATGAATCTAATGAAGAAGTGACAGTACCGACAGGATATCCTAAGAAGTAGAATGATGAAGTTGAACAGATTTTGAAGGAAAGAGTTGGAAAAAGTACAAGGGGAAAATAATACATGGAATATTTGGTTAAGTGGAAGAATAGATCGATGGAAGATAGTTCATGGATTTCACAGTCTGAGTTGGATGCAACTCAGACCAGACCTACTAAATGATTAGGAGAATCATTTCAAAATAACCCCAAGTGTCTGATGCAGGAGCATCTTAGGTCCTTGGCAATCCCGTGTCACCAAAAAGAATTTGGAGTTTTTTCTGTGTTGCTTAGTTTCTACTTAGACCAAGTTGGTTGGTAGTTGGTTAGTTTCCTTTGGTTACCAAGTGTGGTTGGTTCTCTCCTAGGCAGTTAGTTATTTCACTGGCACTTGGCATTGTCTATCTACTACTCAGTTATCTTGCTTACCGACGGGTCTAGTTTTGTTTCCTGTTGTGTCTAACTTTTGCATTTATATTGGATCACATAATTAATGTTTGTATCCATCATTGGGAAGCATGTGGTCCTAGATTTGACCATTACTTCTATTAATTATGGATCTGAAGGCTGACTTAGTTTGGTAGCTTCTTGTATAAATGTAGATGTTTGGTGGTAGTATAGGGAGTCAGTTTTGATAGAAGATAGAAGGCATTAGATTAGAGATTGGTAGAAGATCCTCGTAAGTTTGAGGAATTCTATAATTCATTATAATATTAGGCCCTAATTGGGAAGGCCTTATAGCTTGACATGTATGATTCAAATTGATGATAATAATTGAAAGGATTTGGCAGTCTCTCTCTCACTCTTATTCTTTTGTTGCTTCCACATGTGTGTTGTAGGCTTGGATCATTAGGGTGTGCCATCCTTTGGCCCCTCTTGCTCCCTACCTTGCATCATGAAGGCATATTTCTAGGTTACTCTACTAGAAGTAAGGCATATAAATGTTTGAACAAGACTAGTAATAAGATGATTGAAAGTGAAAATGTGAGAGTTGATGAGTTTGCAGAAAATAATGATGAAGAAATCAAGAAGGAACCAAAAGATCATGGTAGATTTATTTACATAGAAGATCCTGACACTCTACCTGATAAACAGTCTAGAGTAACTAAGTTACAAAATATTGCTACCGAGCAACAATTCTTAGAGATCAAGTAATAGAAAAGAGTTATTGAGGAGAATGATGATCATGGAGTGAGTGGAGAAAACATTGAAGAATAGAGATCTAAGCCTTTAGTAGAAAAATATGTGAGAAGACACCATCCAAAGGATTAGAAAATTGGAGACAAAGGAGTAGGAATGATGACTACAAGTAAGTTAAGGAATAATACATGTTTTGTTTTTGAATTTGAACCTAAAACTATTAAAGATACATTGGAAAATGATGATTGGATTAATGCAATGAATGAAGAAATTGAGCAAATACAGAAAAACAAGACATGGACATTGGTACCAATACCTAAAGACAAAAATGTGATTGGAATCAAATGGATTTTTAGAAACAAATTGAATGAGAATGGAGATGTTACAAGAAATAAAGAAAGATTAATCTACAAAGGTTATGCACAAGAGGAAGAAATTGACTGTGGAGAAACTTTTGCACCTATTGCTAGACTTGAAGGAGTGATAATACTAATTGCATATGAAGCTTAAAAAGGATTTAAGGTATATCAAATGGATGTGAAATCTTCATTTCTGAATGAGATACTTGAAGAAGTGGTATACATTGAACAACCTAAAGGTTTTTTTGAATCCTAATAAGAACATTTTTTGTAACCTGTACAAGGCACTTTATGGACTAAAGCAAGTACCACGAGCATGGTATGAAAGATTTCATTCTTATCTCATAAGAATTGGATTTATTAGGATGAGTGATAACAACAATCTATACTTGAAATGTGAAACTAATGATAAGATTTGTATTGCTGAAATTTTTGTTGATCATACAATATTTGGAGGTCATGATAATTTATGTATGTCTTTTGCTAAAGAAATGAGTAAAAAGTTTGAAATGTTGATGTTTGGGGAGATCAAATTATTTCTTGGTTTGCAAATACAACAACTCAAGGAATGCATCTATATCACATAGAGAAAGTAAATTAAAGAAGTTTTGAAAACATTCGGTATGGAAGTCTCAAAACCATTTGGTACACCTATGGTAATTGGATGTAAGCTAACCAAGGATGAAAAGTCAACAGGTAAATCAAACCTTATATAGATCTATGCTTGGCAAGTTAATGTATGTTGTGCATAGTAGACCTGATATTGCACATATTGTTGGCAGTGTAGCTAGATTTTCTACTAATCCTAAAGAGTCACACATGACTGCTATGAAATGAATTTTGAGATATCTAAAGAATACCGAAAACTATGGATTATGGTATAAGAAAGAAAGTAATTTTGAACTTAAAGTTTATACTGATGCTGATTGGGATGGAAATATTGATGATAGAAAAATAACTACAGGTGGAGCATTCTTTTTAGGAGAAAGATCAGTAATATGGATAAGAAATAAACAAGGATGCATTTCTCAGTCCACTGCTGAAGCTGAATATGTAGTTATTGTTGCTAATTGTTCAAATATTTCATGGATAAAGAAATTATTGGAAGGTATGAATGAAGAAATCACTGATCCAGTGATAATCTATTGTGACAAGATGAAAAAAAGAACATTTGTACATCAACAAAGAAACTTATTTGGCTACTAAAGAACTAATTCTTTTTGGCATTGCTATCAAAGGGAGAGATGATAATATGGGAGAGATGATGAAATATCAGCTAGAAATAAAGCCAACTGAAAGGGAGAATATATATGGAGATGCCATATAGTGATTAAACATACTAAATTCATAAGCTAATGGAGAGCTTACCAAGTCACAACATATAAATCGAGTTGTAGACACTTAAGATGCTTGGAATTCTATGTCATATTTTATATTGTATTACCATTAATGTGAAAGGGAGATATTGTTAGACTTCACTTGACTAACTACTTGGAGAAGATAATGTGAAGATGATCACTGAGCTACAAAGATATATGTGAGATATTAGGTCACTTATTATATTGTCATTGATGTCAAATAGTTTTGACTGTACTTATCATGTTATTTGCAAACATCTGAAGAAGGTAATATTGGTGAAGGAAAGAGATATTAGGATGAAGATGAGATGTATGAATATGGTAATGATTGGGTATCTTATTGATGAGTCTTTGACAATATGATAGTGATTTGATTGTATTACATGATTCTATTAAGTATTGAAGATCAAGAATGTAAAATTTAACCTAGTTGGTATATGAATAACTTAGTATACACCGAGTAGATAAAATGTATACTGAGTAGGTGCAGTGTATACCGAGTGTAGTACTAACTGAGTAGGAAGTCACTGACACATCACAGTATTGACTGAGTTAGAGAAATAATGAGTAACATGTGATTTCTGACTTAAGATGATGACCTAGATGAATTAGGATGATTTCAAGGATAATGATAAAGTTTTTTATGAAGATCTACAACCGAAAAAATTCAAGGTTGATTGGATGATGAAGATTAAAACATTTCACAGAAAAAGTTTTGAGGAAGGTTAAAGAGGCAAAATCAATGATGGAGATTAAGAGGAAAAATTTATGGTTGAGAAGAAAATAGTTTATGATGTCTATTTATGGAGACAAGAGATTCAAAATAAGTTATGCATGTGAGGAGAATATTGTATTCATGTGAAGCTGGTCAGATAGGTTGAAGTAAGAACTGAGAAATTTTGTAGACTACTCTGAGTATCAAAAGGAGATTAACCGAGCATAACACATGTGGAGGATAAAAGGAAATTAAAGAGATTATGATGGCCAAAGGTATATTAAGCTTAGCATAGATCTGAATATCTACAAAGGAAGTTTCATTTGAATGAGGTCATTTATTGTTGCATTCTAACCATTTCTACAAACAAAATCTCTTAACCGAGTGAGACTTAATAGTCTTTATTTATTTCTTTATTACATTCAATGAATGTCAATTGTTTTCTTGTTGACCCAAGTGAATGTATGGTCATAGAGAAGTGTTAGTGATAAATAATCTAACAAGGTCACAACTTATAGTGTGTTTTATAACCTTTAATAGGGTTGCCTCTTAATTGGGCTCACTTCAGAAGAGTGAAAATATTTCAAGTACCGGTCCTAGGTGTTTTTCCCTATAACAAGGTTTTCACGTTAAAAATAAAGTTTTAAATGTGTATACATGTGATGATTTTTTATTTTAATTTACACATTACATTGAATGGTTTTATTGGTATATACTAGTTAATTTATTTGGCAGTCGGTAAATGAATCAGAAAGACACAGTCGAGTGTTTACCAAGCTATTTAAGTTTAATTGTTGAATTGGTTTTATACATATGAGAGTAAATTGGGAATGTAGGATAACTGGACTTAATTGATTCACCGCCCCTCTCAGTTATCTAACAAAATCTAGTCCTTAGACTAGTCCTTCATATTCTTCTTCATTGTTTATTAAATTGAAATGAAACATAATTACTTTTTTACTTCTTCCCTGGGAGGCGAAATCAGGAGAATACAAGCACTTAAACCCATCCAACACCTGTCCCCATCAAAATACATGGTCCACAATTTGAATTCCCAAAGGTTCATGTCTTTCTTTTCTTATTTGTCTATGACTCTTGGCATTGGATGATCTTCATCAAACATTACATAGCTACCCAACCCATTAGCATAATTTTTTTTTAAAGGATCACCTTCAAAGAAATTATTTAGTAAGAAATATTCTTCTTTGATTCTATCCCTAGTCACTTCTTTATCCTCTAACATTTTGATGTAGTACATTTCTTCTTTGTAAATAGAGGTGTGGGTAGGCTCAAACTTCAAAAAAGACTCATCTTCTACATGGGACCTCCTATTTTGGCTGTAAAATATCTCAAAAGAAAGACACCAAAAATAAGGAGAATATCAATAATTAAAATTTCCTATGGGACTGTGTTATTTGGCTAGGAAAATATAGTGAAGGGAAGTTCCTTTATTATTCATATGGACTAGATTTTGCTTCCATCCAATTGCATAATTACCTTATCGAAAGGCTCATAATTAACATGTAGGGCCTATTCTATTTGTTAAAGTAACAATATCCCAATCAATTCAGAGGGGGGACGGGGTGAATCAGTTGATGCATACTTATTAATCTTAATTCCAAATATAAGCCTTATGTACAAAGAAAAAAAACCATAACACAATAAAACCAATATTTTTTATTGAGGAAAACCATGTTAAGGGAAAAACGTCAGTGGGGATGGTACCCACAAATTAGTACTATGCATATAATAACCCGACAAAGAGTTCTAGCCATGTTAGGAGATGATCAAGTACAATAGTACAATCCTTGTTAGAGGATAGATCCTATTAGGAGTCACAACCCTATTAAAGTTTTTACAAGATGTCTCACAGCCTGGTCACTTGACCAAAGGAAGGTTAAATCCACCTTGCAGACTCACTGTCCAAAGATCACAAAGTTTTACAATAATAATATCTAAACTAGCTTCTAGAACTAACCTCTAATAAGACAATTTCTTCCTTGTGCCTCACTGCACCACATTTTCTCTATACTAGAAGTTCTTACAACCCACAAGCTCACACATTCTTCACACACCATAATCATAAGGAAATACTTCCTTATATACAAGTTACATACATAATTCTTGGGTTAGCCAATTATAGGACATCTCCTATAAATAAAACATTACATAGAACCATACAAGGATACACATGACATTCTTAACAATATTAAAACAATTTCAAATCATAAAATAGTCAACCACAATATTAATCCATAATTGATTAATCTAGAACATGCTACCACTACTAGGTTGACTTCCAAATTAATCTTCATTGGAGTACATGCCACATATTATGTCTGTAATTACATAAGTAGTCACGATCACACAAAAGACTCTCCCATGTGTCTTCTCACATTTCTTAAGTTCACAAGGCTTAATCCAATTCCTCATTGAAGATATACTTCACATACTAAGACCACCTCTGTGATTTTCCCAGTCATTGGCACTATAACTATTATTTACAAATTCATCTATAACTTGAGAAAATGAGCATATAAACATATGAAAACATAACCTCATGTAGTAAAAATGAACGTCTACCCAAATCTTAGCTCATAGGAGCTAATTCACAATATATTGTCTTTACAATTCTCTATAACGTATATATCCATTTTGTTTACAACTTCTGGATTTCCTTTATGGAACATATGTTGACATCAATGACAAAACAATGAATGCCAACAATTCCAATAGTATTTCAAATATTCTCTCCCTTTCACATTGATGGAAACATATGAGAAAAACCATCAATCCACAAATATCCTCTACATAGCTCCCCCTAAACCAGTAAGGGTTTTCCACCAATATCTCTCCCCCTTTGATATCAATGGAAAAGGGTGTCTTTACAAACATCCTTTTCTGCCTGCATTGCTAGGTGTAAATTTTTCAAATCTTTAAGACCTTCAACTACTAGGTGGTAAAAGCACAAAGTTGTGTCATGTTTCAGGCTAACTTATTAGCACAACTGAATTTGAGTATTTGTAACTAAAAGTTAAATTTTTTTAAAACATATGGTCTAGCTAGATTCATTAGATAAGTGCTTCAACTTTTCCAATTAGAAATATCTATTAAATGCATGTTTTATACAAATTTGGGTCTAGTTACCAAAAACAAATTATTTTAGAAAAGTGATGTTTCAATAACTCCTCTTTTTAATGATAATTTAAAAAAAATACAAAAATACCCTTTTGTATATCTTAGAGTCAAGATTGTTGTCATATAAGTTTTATACTATTTTGATTAGATCTAATATATTATAATTTCAAAATACTTCAAGTAGGTATTTTAACATTCGAGAAGATGTTGCTTCAAATAAAGAAAAAAATAGTAAATCATATAAAAAAAATTTAAAATTTATATTTAACACTAGAGGAGAGAGTCCTATTCAAGAATATGTTATTTTTTTTCTGAATGGTGTAGATTTGATAGGATAAATTTGATGGGAGATGAAAATTGTTGATTTCAGATAAGTTCAACTTTGAATAGTTATATCAGAGAAAATATACATTGAAAACCAATCTTTCTTCTTTTATGCGCTAGCTATACATGTAATCTATAACACATTTTGAAATCAGAGGAAAAAATGATTATTTTTATATACCTATTTGGTGGGAACTAGATCACATATTTTTAGCATTTTTCAGCAACTAAAAAATGGACTTCAAAAATTTAATTTTTTTATCAATTCTTATTCAAAACAAATTTATAAAATTATAGGCATAAACATTATCCAATTTTACACATTTCATAAGTTTACATCATCTTCAAATTCTAAACACAAATGCCACATTTATGTTGTTAAAGTTGAACAATTTGTGAGTTGTTGACCATTTCCTTTATAAAAGTATGACACATGTTTGAACCCCTTAATTCAATCAGCTATGCTCAAACCATTACTCCCTCTAAGGAGTAGACCTTTGCATCAAGTCAAAAAATGATATAGATTTGAATGCTAATGGACTTATGCACTATAAAATCTCCTTAATTACCTCAAGGTGGGGTTCTAACCCAAAGTTTACCTTTGAGATATTCAAAGGTATATTTGTTCAGTGATTTGGTGAAGATGTTTTCTATCTTTTCCTTTTTGCTTACATATTCAAGCTTCACCTCTGTCTCTTTCACTTTATCTCTTAGGAAGTCGTACTTGATTAAAATGTACTTGGTTTTTTAGTGCATCACTAGGTTCTTTGACATATTCATTATACTTGTTTTATCACAATGTATTATAGCTGTCTCGCCAAGGTTCACACCAATGTCTTTCAATATCTATTTTATATAAATAGTTTATGTGCAATTAATTGTAGCAAAAACATACTCTGATTTAACTATTGACTGAGCTATATAGTATTGCTTCTTTCTTAACCAATAAACCAACCTCTTCCCAAGGAAAAAGGATCCTACACTTGTACTCTTTCTATCATCTACATTGCCTTCCCAATCTGCATCAGTGTATGCTTCCAATGCAAAGTATTTTGACTTATCATACCATAGGCCAAAATTAATTGTTCCCTTTAGGTATCTTAATATCCTTTTAAATACAACTAAACATGTTTTGTTTGGATCAACTTGGAATCAAGAAACAATTCAATCTCCTCTTGCAATATCAATTCTAGTGTGTGTAAGATACTAAAGACCTCCTATAATAGATTTGTAATTTGTCTGAGGTACACTGTTTGTCTCATCTAAAGTAGACAAATTGCTCCCTATTACCATAGGAGTTCCAACTAGTGTTTTTTCATCCATGCAAAATTTCTTAACCAACTCCTTAAGATACTTGGACTGAGATACAAAAATTACATTTTTTCTCTGATTTATTTATAGCCAGCCTAGGAAGAACTTTATCTCCCCTATCATATACATATCAAATTAACTCTTCATTTCTTCTACAAAATTGTTACTCATCATTACCTCCAAAAATAATTTCATCAACAAAAACTTCTACTATCTAAATACCTTCATCATTACATATTAAGTATAAATTACTATCCTCATTACCTCTTTTGAAGCCAAGATGTAGTAAATACCTATCTAATCTAGCATTTCAAGCTCTAGGTGCTTGTTTAAGACCATATAGTTCCTTCTTCAATCTACAAAACATGTCTTCATTACCTAATAGAGGAAAACCATCAGCTTGATTTAGTCCCTCTTCCCATTTTGTATCATGAGAATGAATTTTGCAAGTTCTTTCCTGTACTTGAAAATTTTCATCAATCCTGACATTTTTACTTTCAGTCATCTTCCTTTCTCTTAGATTATAGCATCTAAAAGACTTAATCTCTTTATAATACCCAAGGAATATTCCCTTGTCACTTCTTTCATCAAATTTGCCTATGCTAACATCCCTCTTAATGTAACACTTGCTACTAAATTTATCGAAGTACTTAATAGTAGGGGTATAACTAAACCATAGTTCATAAGTTGTCTTACTAGTACCATCTTTGACTTTAACTCTACTCATTGTATACATAGTGGTGTTAACTTCTTCTCTCCAATTCAAGTGTACAACTCTTCCCTTAATCAACATAGTCCTCACAGCATCAAGAACTGATCTGCTATTTCTCTTAGCTACAAAATTTTGTTGTGGTTTCCTAGGTGCTAATGTATACCACAATATGCCATGCTCTTCACACAAATAATTAAATTCACCTAATATGAATTCACCACCTCTATCTAATATCATAAATTTGATCTTCAAACCTATCTCTGTCTCCACTTTTGCTTTAAAAAACTTGAATATCTTAAAAGCATCTGATTTCTCTTTAAGAAATCCTACCCACATCATTTTAGAATAATCATTAGTAAATAGAATGAAACAATTATCACCGAAGTATGACCTAGTCTGAGTAGGTCCACATAGATCTATATGAATTAGATCCAACTTGTTTTTGGATAAAAATATTTTCTACAAAAGTTACTTCTTGTCTTCTTTCCCATTACACACTCCCTCCATGTTGTATTATTTGGCATCACAATCTTAGGTAGATCTATGATTACATTAAAATTAATTGCCTTTACAATATTATCAAATTTCATGTGACAAAACCTTCTATACCATAACCATCTATCATCAAATTTAGCAACAAAACAACTTACTTCAATAGGGATCAACTAAAAGACATTACCTTTTGTTTTGTACCAGATGCAATCAAATCTCATTTAGCACTTCTGATTGTACAATCTCCATCCTTGAATTGTAGATGATAACCCTTGTATACCAATTTTCCAACACATCATAAATTA
Source organism: Chamaecyparis obtusa (assembly GCA_027943335.1). NCBI lineage: Eukaryota > Viridiplantae > Streptophyta > Pinopsida > Cupressales > Cupressaceae > Chamaecyparis > Chamaecyparis obtusa. The sequence continues at coordinate 220,966 of BSBK01005798.1, forward strand.
TGTTTCAATCCATCAACAAACAAAACATCATCAGTGTTAGTTTTACCATCCAAAGTAATAGATCCTTTTACAATGATTTTCCTAGGAGTATTGTCACCAAGCCAGAAAACACCGCCATCATATTTTATTAGCTAAAAAGATTTTCCTTTATCAAAAATAATGTATTGTGAACATCCAATGTTCTATGATCCAATCATCTTTCTTCTCAACATGAGATAATAATGCCTTTTCTTCGCAGATATGCACTTCCTCTTTTATTTCCACAAAACCAAGTATATCATTTACATCTCCATCATCGTCAGATGCACCACCAATAAAATAGTAGCATTCATTATCCTTCATATATTTACCATACTTAGGTTTATGCTTAGGAACTCTAGTTGGGCATATAGAAGCAAAATGAGCAACCTTATTGTAGTTAAAGAACTTTAAAGGTAATTTTCCTTCAAACTTACCTTGACCTTTCCTTTCTCTTCTTGTGATCATGGCTAGGATCTTCCCATCAACACTATTTATAAGTTCTTCAATTTACTCCCATTGCTCAACATAATCTCCCAATTATTCGTTGTATTTTCTTGTCTTGTTGAAACCTGCAAGACTATTTTTTGCATTTTTGTCTTTAGGCATTGTTGCCTTGAATGTTGTCTCAACTTTTGGTAAAGCCTCCTTAATTTTTGTAGTTTCAAATCATAAAGGAGGAAGACCTTGAAACACTTACTGCTACTAAAGAAGAAAGGAAAAAGTTTGTGTGTAATGTTGTTGCAAAGGAAGATTTGGTTAATGCATTATCTGATGGTGAATTTATAGAGGTCAAAGATTTAGCAAATGCAAGTGAGATCTGGAAAAGAATAGTTGCACTCTATGAAAGAGATGAATACACTAAGCTAGAAAAGTTGTAGAACTGGAGGACAAATATGGAGAAAATAAAAATGAAGGATGATGAAACAATAAGGATGTATGTTCAGAGAGTCTTTGAATTTGTGATTGGAATCATAAACAATGGAGGTACTTATATAGAAGATGAAGTCATAGTAAAGATTTTGAGATTTGTGACTCCTGCCTACAAACCCAAATTTCTTTCTTTAAAGTAGACTATACCATAATAGAAATATTTCACTAGAGAAATCTTAGTAGCTAAGCTAACCACATTTGAGATCACAGAGGTAAAGGATACACTATCTAAGGTGTCTAGACAAAATTTAAGGAAAATATTCAGAGAACAAGATCTGTTGAAGCTGGATCTAGTAGAGAAAACAAGAACAATGAAGATATTGGAGAATATAATAAGGAATAGGAAGAGATTCAAAGGCTATAAAATCAAGTGGATGAGAAGATCATGATGACCCTGATCGCTAGAAGAGAAATGGAAGGCAAAGGTAACTTTGAAGGAAAATTACCTTTGAAATTTTTTAGCTGTAATAAGGTTGGTCATTTTGCATCTAGATGTCCAACTAGACTACCTAAGCATAGGCCTAAATATGGGAAATACATGAATGATAAGGAATGATATTATTCTAGTGATGGATCTTAAGATTTAGATGATGAATTCACTAATGTGTTGGGTTTTGTTGCTATCAAAGCAGAGGATCTTGTTTATGAGGAAAAAAATTTAGTTTCTCATGTTGATGGGATAATTGATAGTGGATGTTCACATCATATGATTGGTGACATGATAGATTCATTTAGATAAAGATGTTTGATGGTGGATTTTTAAGGTCTAGAGATAATACTCCTAGAATGATTGTTGGTAAAGAATCAATTAATTTAGATGGAAAGACTAACACTGATGATGTACTATTTTTGGATGGCTTAAAACATAACTTGTTAAGTGTTGGAAAACTTATGGATAAGGGTTAGCATTTGGAATTAAAGGATGGTCATTTCTCTATTAGAGGATCTAATGGAGAGTTGATCACATCTGGTACTAAGTCTAGAAGTAATATATTTCAGTTGAACTCTACTGAGGTTAGTTGTTTTATTGCAAAGATTGATGATAGTTGGTTATGGCATAGAAGGTTTTTTCATGTCAATTTTGATAACATGGTGAAATAATCTAACAATACTACTATCAGAGATCTACCAAAGATTGTGAAACCTGCTAACACTACATGCAAATAATGTATTTTGGGAAAGCAAACAAGAATTGGTTTTGCAAGAAAGGGATACTCAAAAAATTTAAAGTTGGAGCTAATTCATATAGATCTTTGTTGACCTACTTAGACCAGGTCATAACTTGGACATAGGTGCTTTACCGTATTCACTAATGATTACTCTAGAATGATGTGGGTTGTGTTTCTTAGACAAAAATAAGAAGCATTTAATGTTAGGAATAGTCCTAAGAGATAATTGAGAGGGGGGTGAATCAGTTATCTACAAGATTCAATTCTTTATCCAATTAAGTATAGAAGAACATTAAGCACATACAAAATTATATAACACTTAACAAAACACTACAATTTTTTTTACGGGGAAACCCAATTAGTTAAAAACCCAGGTGGGAATTAGCACCCACTATAAACTCTACTAGAGTATAATGATCCCTGTTAGAAGATCTTACAACCCTATTAGGAGTTGATCTTTATAATGAATTACATACAGTGACCTGGTCAAGGGTTAGACCCTATTAGGAGTTTTTTACAATTAACCCTGTTAGGGGTGAGGACACACTATTTGGGAGCACACTACTCAAAGGGTGAAGGCTACAACCATCTGCATAATAGATACACACTATATCTAGATCTTTGTGAACTATGAGTTAGACCTGCTATCTTGATTAGTTCTAATTGATAGCATACACTCTCTTCTTTGTCACATAGAACTTCTACTGATGGCTCAATACTTCATACTTTATGCTCTGCTCTACTCATTCAACTATCTTCCATACTTAGTGATCACAACTGGCCAGCTATAAGTATCTTTCCCTAAATGATTTAATCAAGTTAGTCTATTGTAACTTCCTTGAAATCATATTAGAGAAACAATATAACTCTCCAATAACATCTCCAATAGCTATACTAAGAACACAACACAAATTGAGACCACACAACTCAATATGAGTAGACACATCGCTTGACACAGTCGGATTCACCAAATTAACTATAACTTTCTTCTCATGCTGAATTACATCATGCACTCTTAACCAAACCTTCTTAACTCTTTTCCAAAAATGAATCCAAAAGCATATACCAAAATTATAGGCTCAGCTACTACAACAATATAAACATTGTCAGCTCCATCAAACAAACTCAGAAAACTATAATTGTCTACTGGAAACATCATAACTCAACTTGTACTACATAATTGACTCTATAGACATGAACATAGAATCATATACATGTCTTCAACATAAATATAAATGTGCAAGGCTCTACCATATCCATACTAAAAATTACATTCAAAACTCTTCATGGGACCTTTCATGAACACTACTGATATAAACAATTGTATAACTATCTTCACTCAAAATAAACCTCCAAATCTATGATATCATGATGATAACATATCTAATAAAAATATGCTCAAGGATCTCTACATAAAACTTCCACACATGTTTCTTACCATATGTTGTCAGCAATGACAAACATATAGTCAGCAATCTGGCTTGCTGGAAAATCTCCAACAATCTCCCCCTTTAGCATTGATGGCAACATATGGAATGAAAAAAACCACCAATCCAAATGGATAATTATTTTATAACATTCTCCATTTCCTCAAAAAAACTCCCCCAAGGATGAATCCTCCATCTACTGCTCAAATTCTTTGAATATCAACTGTTGTATCTTCTTACTGTATACTCCCCCTTACTTCATACTCCTTAGCTGTATATACTCTCTCCTTTTTTATAGCTTTTCATGACTATATATACTCCCCCTTTGACATCAATGGAAAAGGGCACCAAAACAAATAAGCATTGGTACTACTCTTGAAGTAGAGTAGTCAACCATTCATCAGTCACTGAGGACTGATGCACTACTACAAACTCTAATCAGATTCAGGGAAGGGAATTACTCCCAGCTTCTCCCTAAGATACTCAAAAGTATCCTTCAGTAAAGGCTTTGTGAAAATGTTAGATAGTTGTTCTTTTGTACTCACATAGTCCAACTTTACTTCTTTCTCTGCAACTTTCTCTCTTAGGAAGTGATATTTTATCTCAATGTGTTTTGTCTTTGCATGCATTACAGGGTTCTTTGACATATTGATAGTGCTAGTATTATCACAATGAATAAAAATAGGATAATCAATCTGAATTCCAAAATCCTTTATGATCTACTTGATCTACACAATTGTAGAAAAATTTAATGTTTCTGCAACATACTCTGCTTCTGATGTGGACTGAGAAATACAATTTTTCTTCTTGCTTGTCCAAGTAACAAGTCTATCTCCAAGAAATACTACTCCTCCTGAGGTGGTCTTTCTATCATCCACACAACCTACCCAATCTGCATCTATATACACATGAAGTTCTACATTTTTTGAATTAGGATACCATAAACCATAGTCTATGGTTCCTTTCAAATATCTGAATATCCTCTTTACTACCATAAGATGACTCTATTTAGCTTTTGCTGCAAATCTTCCAACAATACCAAATGCATTAGAAATATCTGGTCGAGATTGAGTAAGATAGATGAGTTTACCAATCATAGACTTATATAAGGTTATTTCTACTACTGCTGAATCATCTTCTTTTGAAATCTTGCATCCTGTTATCATAGGGGTACTTAATGGCATACAATCATCCATCTTGAATTTCTTCAATATCTCTTTCACATACTTAGACTGATTAATGAAAATACCTTTGTCTGTCTACTACACATTTAGTCCCAAAAATTACTTGATAGGTCCAATCATGCTCATTTCAAATTCACTCCACGTCTCTTTAGAAAATTTTGCACTAAGCTTGTCATTACCACCAAAAATTATGTCATAAAAAAATATAGCAACTCACAATAATCCATCAGGTGTCTCTCTTATGAATAAGTTACAATCTCCTTCTCCTTTCTTGAATCTAATCTTAGTCAAGTAACCATCTAATCTTTCATACCATGCTCTAGGGGCTTGATTAAGTCCATAGGGGGCTTTCTTTAGTCCGCATACCATATCAGGTCTGTCTGATAAGGAAAATAATTTAGGCTGCTCTATGTAGACTTCTTCCTTCAACTCTCCATTTAGGAATGCTGACTTGACATCCATCTGGTATACCTTAAAGTCTTTGAATGTTGCATAGGCTAGAAATAACTTTATGGCTTCCAATCTTCTTACAGGGTAAAATGTATCTAAATAATCAATTCCTTCTCTTTGAACATATCCTTTACATACTAGTCTTTCTTTGTTTCTTCCTACTATTCCATCTTCATTCATCTTGTTTCTAAATATCCACTTGGTTCCAATCACATTCTTATCACTAGGTCTAGGGACCCATTCCCATGTATCATTATTAACTATCTGATCTATCTCTTTTTTGATTGCTTCATGCCAATCTGAATCATTACATGCATCTTCAACACTTAAAGGTTCAATCTATGAAATGAACATACCTCTTCATTAGCTGTTGAACTTTTTTCTTTTGATCTTGTCATGACTTTTCTGTTCTAATCTCCAATGATATCTTCCTTTGAATGGTATCTAGATGTAAATTTAGGAACATTAGGTGTGACTCTCTCATCTTTCTTTTGTGATTCTTCTTCACTTGTTTTAGGGTCATTGAATAATACATCAATGTTGTCAAACATTTCATCAACAACTATTTCTCTATTGGTAGGTCTAGGTTCTTCTTCAATCATAGGTGCATAATCATGATATCTTTCTTGAATCATAAAATTCTCATCAATCTTAACATAAGCACTTTCAATGATCTTCTTCAATGTTAGGTTAAAACATCTATAATCTTTTCTTTTAGTAGAGTAGCCAAGAAAAATACCTTCATCACTTCTTGCATCAAACTTTCCAATAGCTTCATCTCTCTTGATGTATCACTTTCTTCCAAATATTCTAAAGTATTTTACTATAGGTACATTACCAAACCATATCTCATAAGGTGTCTTATCTGTGTCTGGCCTTAATTGAATTCTATTGATAGTATAGACTGCAGTATTGATCGCATCTCTCCAATAGGTGTGTGCAACTTTTTCTTTAATCATGATGGTGCGCATTATGTCAAGAATGATCCTATTTCTCCTTTCTATAATTCCATTCTGCTGAGGGGTTCTAGGAGCACTTAGCTATCTCTTTATCCCATGTTCTTCACAGTTCTCATAAAATTTGTCAGAGGTGAATTCTCCACCTCTATCTAATCTCAAACATTTTATTTTTAATCTAGACTCATTTTCAACTTTATCTTTGAATATCTTGAACTTCTCAAATGCTTTTGATTTATCTTTTAAGAATGCAACCCACATCATTCTAGAATAATCATCCACAAACAAAATAAAGTACCTTTCACCATAGTATGATCTTGTTTGAGTTGGTCCACATGGGTTTGTATGCACTAGATCCAATTTGTTCTCTACTGAATTATGCTTTCTTTTGAATGAATTCCTCACATGCTTTCCCATCACACATTCCCTGCATATTATATCAACTAGTTTTTCAATGCTAGGAAGCTCTCGTACTACCTTTACATTTCTTATCTTGACTATGTTGTCAAAATTGATGTGACATAGTCTTTTATGCAATAACCAACTGTCATCTACTTTAGCAATAAAACAACTTGCTTTTGAATTAAGTTGAAAAACATTACCTTTTGTCTTTGAACCTGATGCAATCATTTCTCCTTCCTTTTTATTAATGATGCACTTATTGTTTTTTAATTCCAACTGATATCCTTTGTCGAGCAATTGTCCAACATTTAGTAGGTTATGCTGCAAACCATCAATATAAAGAACATCATCATTATTGTTCTTTTCATCCAAGGTGATAGCTCCTCTACCTATGATAGGTTTAGGAGTGTTGTCTCCAAATCTAACCATGCCACCTTTGTACTTATCCAGATGTACAAATCTATCTTTGACTCCTGTCATGTGATGTGAACAACCACTATTAGTGATCTAGTCTATCCTAATGTCATCTTGTGAAATAAATGATAACTCTTGTGCTTTCATTTCATCTTCAAGGTCCATTTCATCAAACATTTTCTCCATGTCTTCAAGAGAAATGAATCCAATTTCATCTTCTACTAAATCTTCATTTGATACTCCATCTTCAGCATAGTAGCATTCTTTTGTATACTTAGTCTTGTAGTTAGTTTTGAATTTCTTGACTCTTGTGGGATACTTAGATGCAAAGTGACCAATATTGTTACAATGAAAGCATTTGAATGGTAACTGACCTTCATATCTCCCTTTTCCTTTTCTCTCTTTCTTAGCAATCAAAGCAATGAAATCATCTAGTTCTTTCTCTTCATCATCCTCATCAAAATTACCAAAAGTGTTCAAGGATTTATTACCATGGACTAAAGCTTTGAAGGCTATCTCACTTTTAGGCTCTGCTTCAAACTTGATATAGATCGAATGCTAAAATATTGCTAATTAAGGTCTCTCTTTTGAAGTCTTTTGAAAATTGCATAGTCTCATCTAGGATGTTTATCTTTCTCTCATTTTTTGGTGTCAAAGTAGTCATCAACTTGTCCATTATGTCTTCTTCAAAAATTTCTCCACCATTGTTTCTATTTCCTGCAACTGCTTCATTAATTCTTTGATTGTAGGCTCTAATGTTCTCTTTAGGTACCATCTCTAATGTATTGTACTTTTTCTTCCATGTCTTTCTACATGCATTCTTGGCTTGAATATCTCCTTCAAAAATGTTTTCTAGATACTTCCATATCTTGTAGGCTTTATCTACTTTCTTGATCTCTGAAAACTCACTGTTAGACAAGGCATTGATAAGGGCTTCTTTGAAAATAGCATTTTGAGTGAACATCTCCTTTTTCTTAAGAGTTGCATCTTCCTTTGCAAGATCTGATAAAGAAGGAATCTGATCTTCTTTAGTAGCTACTTCAAAAATCTCAAAAGCAATGCACTGAAAATGTGTCATCATTTTGTTCTTCCAATATAGATAGTTCTCTCCATCAAAATTAGGACTTTCTTTTCTAAATAATGCCATCTGATCAACCTCAAGCTATTAAACTTTCTCTCTGAGGCACTTGGCTCTGATACCAATTGTTAGGAATAGTCCCAAGAGATAACTGAGGGGGGGGGGGGGTTTAATTAGTTATCTACAAGATTGAATTCTTTATCCAATTGAGTATAGAAAAAAATTAAGCACATACACAATAATATAACACTTAACACAACACCACAATTTTGGTTATGGGGAAACCCAATCAGGTAAAAGCCCCGATGGGAATTAACAACCACTATAAACTACACTAGAGTATAATGATCCCTGCTAGAAGATCTTACAACCCTGTTAGGAGTTGATCTTTATAATGCATTAATTAAAGTGACCTGGTCAAGGGTCAAACCCTGTTAGGATTATTTTACAATTAACCCTGTTAGGGGTGAGGACACACTATCTGGGAGCACATTGCTCAAAGGGTGAAGGTTGCAACCTTCTACATAATAGATACACACTATATCTAGATCTTGGTCAACTATGAGTTAGACTTGCTATCTTGATTAGTTCCAATGGATATCATACACTCTCATCTTTGTCACATAGACCTTCTACTAATGGCTTAATACTTTGCACCTTCTTCTCTTCTCTACTCTTTCAACTATCATCCAGACTTAGTGATCACAACTGACTGGCTATAAGTATCTTTCTCTAAATGATATAATCAAGTCAACCTATTATAACTTCATTGAAATTATATTAGAGAAACAATATAACTCTCCAATAACATCTCCAATGGCTATACTAAGCATGCAACACAAATTGGGATCTCTCATCTCAATATGAGTAGACGCATTGCTTCACACAATCATCTTCACCAAATTAACTATAACTTTCTTCTCATGCTGAATTACATCATGCACTCTTAACCAAACCTTCTTAACTCTTTTCCAAACACAAATCCAAACATGCATACTAAAATGATAGGTGCAACTACTACAACAATATAAAAAATGTCGGCTCCATCAGACAAACTCATGAAAATGTAACTGTCTAATGGAAACATCATAACTCAACCTGTATTGTACAACTAACTCTATGCACATGAACATAGCATCATATACATGTCTTCAACATAGATATAAATGTACAAGGCTCTACCATATCCATACTAAAAATTACATACAAAACTCTTCGTAGGATCTGTCAGGAACACTATTGATATAAACAATTGTATAACTATCTTCACTCAAAATCAACCTTTGCGTCTATGATATCATGCTGATAACATATCTAAGAAACATTTTCTCAAGGCTATCTACATAGAAATTCCATGCACATTGCTTACCATATTTTGTCATCAATGACAAACATACAGTAAACAATCTGGCTTGATGGAAAATCTCCAACATTTAAGACTTTCAAGTTTTATAAGGAAAATTTTGAGAATGAGACAGGTCTAAAGATAAAGTGTTCAAGATCATACAAAGGTGGAGAGTTCACTTCTCATGAATTCAATACATTTTATGAGAAGCATGGTATTATGAGGAAGACTTCTACACCTAGGACACCACAAAAAAGGGATTTGCTGAAAGAGGAAACATAATAGTTCTTGATGTGATAAGATCCATGTTAATAGAAGGAAAAGTTCAACAAATGCATTGGAGAGATGCATTAAATACAATAGTATACACAATGAATAGAGTAAAAATTAGAGAACGTACATGCAAGACACCATTTGATATATGGTATGCTAATAAACCTACTATTAGTTATTTATAATTTTTTTGAAGTAAATGCTACTTTAAGAGAGATAAATGCATAGGAAAATTTGATACTAGAAGTGATGAAGGAATATTCCTTGGCTACTCTACTAGAAGTAAAGCTTATATATGTTACAATCTGAGAAATAGGAAACTGATTGAAAGTGCTAATGTGAGAGTGGATGAAAAATTTCAAGTTAGAGAAAGATATTGTGACTTTAACCCCTATGATATTTCATTTGATAATGTAAATACAAATCAAAACAATATGAAGATAATAGAGAATGGTAATGAGAATGAAAGGAATGAATAATCTTAGAATGTTTTGATGATTGACAATGGCATAAGTGTGGAGTTGAGAGAACATACCACACCAAATTATGTTATGAGAAACCATCCTAAGAATTAGATCATTGGTGACAGCAATAAGGGAACCAAAACAAGATTATAGAATAGAGAAGAGAGGTCACAAACTATAAATGCCACTTGCTTGATCTCACAAGTATAACCACAGTCCACATATGAGGCATGAAGAGATGAATCATGGATCAATTCCATGAAGGAAGAACTGAAGAAAATTAATAAAACCAACTCTTGGGAACTGGTTCCAAGGCCTAAAGAGAAAAATGTGATTGGTACTAGGTGGGTGTTTAGAAATAAGATGAATGAAGAAGGAATTTAAATTATAAACAAAGCCAGACTAGTATGTAAAGGGTATTCACAACAAGAAGGAATTTTTTTTCAAGAAACCTTTACACCTCTTGCTAGGATTGAGGCTGTAAGATTATTCCTACCTTATGCTTCTTATAAGGATTTCAAGGTATATCAGATGGATGTAAAATCAACTTTACTTAATGGAGACTTGGAAGAGGAAGTACACAATGAACAACCTGATGGATTTCCTTTATTAGGAAATGGAGATCTAGTTTGTAGATTGAAGAGGGCATTGTATGGATTGAAACAAGCACCAAGAGCTTGGTATGAAAGATTGGATAAGTATCTAATTCATTTATACTTAAGAATCAATGAATAAGGTATCTTGATTGTTGAAGTTTTTGTTGATGATATTATCTTTGGAGGAAATGATAAAATGTTAATTTGAAATGTCTATGATTAGGGAGATTAAATTCTTCCTTAGATTGTAGATCAGTCAAAGTAAAGAAAGAATATTCATATCTTAGAGAAAATATCTTAAAGAACTATTCAAATTTTTTGGCATGGATGACAGTAAAACTATTGGAACCTCTATGGTAACTGGGACTAAGTTATCTTTAGAGGATGAAGAAAAAAATGTACCATAGACAAGGTATAGATCAATGATAGGAGGTCTTCAATATCTAACACATACCAGACCTAATATTGCTAATGTATTTGGAATAGTTGCAAGATTTCAAGAAGATCCTAAAGAATCTCATCTTATGGCAGTAAAAAGGATATTGAGATATCTAAAGGGCACAATTGAGTTTGGTCAATGGTATGATAGATCACATCACTTTACATTTCATGATTTCATTAATGTTGATTGGGTGGGGAATGTAGATGATAGAAATAGTACAATTGGAGAAGCATTCTAATGCAAGGGAAAGGTGGCTAAAGGTAGAATCGGGGTTAATTGAGACTACTTAAACCCATAAACATGTCCTGTGAAGAGTTACACATGGAAGCAATGTTTGAAAAACACTAAAAATACCTGAAACACAATGAATATAGGCAAGAAACTAGAAACCACACTGGTGTACTTATTATTAAATCAGCAACATGCCCGGCTATGAGGCCTTTTGGGTTTTGGCCTTATACAATGAGAATTATGAATTTAGAGACTTAGCTCACATGCTATCTTCTTTTCTTCTTCTTTTACCATCCTAATACCATCTATGCACTACTTGTCTACATCAACCCTATTAGGAATGAATACTTAATATATCCTATGAGGGATTATTCATAGTCATTCTATAGCAGTTGTTGTTGCATTCATGACTGTGATTGTCATTGATGTCAACATAGTGATCTACTGAAGTTTAGTAGAGAAGCAGACAATGTTTGAGTTAGCGCACGAGGGATATTGAAGATCAAGCTATGTGGATTTGAGGAATTACTCTATGATGTTCTATAATATTTTGGTTAAGAGCACGTATGGAAATTCATTTATTCATGACAGTTATGTGTAATTAAGTGGAAGCAATATTTAGGCAGTTTTCCTGAGTAGCAGTTTTGGGAAATTGGATGATATCTCCTAATCGGGATAGAGTATGAGCATGCAAATTTGTACAGATGTTGAAGACATGATAATTGTGATGTGGACATGAGAGAAAGGTTAGAGGTCACATGAGTGAAGAGTTATCTTAATTAGAAGCTGACAATTTTATGTAATTATGGAATTTTTATGTAACGTGTGGAAGATTTTATTTTATAATTTATATGTCAACTCATTTGTAATTATTTGAGTGTGGTATACAGGAAGGAATTTTTTCCTTATTGTAATGTGTAATTGAATTGTAAGATTTTGAATGTGAATTGTGGAATTGTGCAATACTTGTTGAAAGAGGATATGCAAAGTATAGAGATTTGGTATTGAGATCTGATGAAGTAGTTGGTGCGGTTTGGCACAGTCAGAGGAGAAGTGATAAGTTGTTGAGATAAAAAATATTTTGGTATTATTTTGTTGAGTAATAAAGAGATCATCTGGACAGTGTATTCAATGATCTTTCCCTTGAAGCTATCTAGACAGTGGGTCCTTCTGTCTTCCATAATCCTAATAGAGTTAGAATCTTTTAGCAGGGATTCAAAGTCTCATATCAGGGACTGATATGTACTAAATGTATTTCATAAGACTCCTAACAGAGTTCATCCTCTCACAAGGAACTTTCATATTAGTGCATCTTTTGTGGGCATCATTCCCACCGGGGTTTACTCTTTGATCAAGAGGTTCCCTAGTCAACATATCTTGTGTTATTTTGGTGTTGTGTATGTATATCTGTTTATGGTTGTTGATTACATTGCATACATGGTTAAATTTTTTTAAAGAAGATTAAAGCTGTATTTATCTGATAACTAATTCAGCGCCCCCCCCCTCTTAGTTATCTTGGTGGACTTTACTTTCTAACAATTGGTATTAGAGTAGTAGGTCCTTGAAGGAAAAGTGTAACAACTTGAAGAGATCCATGGGGAGTCATTTCAGGAAAGAAAGGTCTAACTTTGATGGAGTAAATTTTGACAGCTGGAAAGAAAAGATAAAGACACATTTACTTTGTTTAGGACCAGGATATTGGTTAATCACAAAGAAAAAGAAGACTATAATTGATGAGGAAAAAATTTAATAATGTACTTGTTACCCCAATTTTCATGTGCATGCAAATTTGGCTAAAATCTATCCCCAAGTCTCTATTTTTACCCTGCCAGGCCTCCTTGAAATTTTTATGGCTTCATGTTTTGTTCTCTGGCCTCTGCAATTTGTTTCATCCCCTGGTCTGCAAGTCTAAAAACTCATAAAAGTAGTTGTTGGAGGCATAGAACCCTGAAAACCCTAAGCCTTCATTCTATTTCATTGTTACTTTATCAACCACTTAAGTTCTTAATTCTCCATGTGCACTTTTCACTCATTGGCTGGTCACTAGTTCTCCAAGTCAGTCATCGGTTACCTTTTCCTTCTGGTGATTTAGCGAATGCCATGTTCACATAATACCCCAATGTTTCATGGTTAAGTCCTCAATGGTTAGCAATTCTATAGGTGGTCTATTATTCCTTTTGTCACGTAGTCGCTTAAGTGTTTGGTGGTCTTGGCTTGTGGGGTCCCAGTTCAGAAAGATCGATGGTCATCATAAATTCATGGAGGGTTTATCAGTGGCTTGTGATCTTGTGATGACCGTAGATTTCCTTTCACTATAGTGCTTCAAATTCAAGTGGGTCCACTACCATGTTGTCCTACATGGAGGCTTCCTATTGGTCAAGAGGTGGTGACTTGTCTAATCTTCAGAGTGGGCCTAGTAGACTGTGTCCCTTTTAGATCAATGGTTGGCATATAATCTCATGGGGTTTCTCTGACACATGAGATTATGCGCTAACTGTCGATCTTTCTTTATTGTTGAGGCTCTGACGGTGGGTCCTTTCTTGTTGATGTGCTCATGTTTGATTATTCCACATAATGATGACTGGGATTTGTCAGTGGGGCCATGTTAGAATGTCTACAGGGATGTCAGTAGGATGAAGATCAATGGTTGGCATATCTTCACATAGCCTTTTTCTAACACATGCAATCTTACACCCACCGTTTGATTTTCCAAGTGTTTGGGTCTTGTCAGTGGATCTAGTGCCAGGTCAGGGTGACATGCAATCTTCTCATTGGTCAAAGTAAAAGGAAAATCTATGGGACTGTGTTGTCAAGTATGCTAACCTGCTCAAATGTGATTGGTTGTCATGTGCTAATGAAGACTTCTAGGTGGACCGATGTGTTAGTGGGGTCACAGCTTAATGAAGATATATGATGGGCATATGATCTAAAGGAATATTTAGAGGCTATGAGATCATGTGCCCACTGTTAGATTGGAATCTATTTGTAGTGGGTCCATTATCAGAAAGGTTGTTGAGGTGGTTGTTGATGGAGTGGCCAGAATGAATAGAAAGGTGACATGTCGCAGCCTAGGCTCAAGGTTAGTAAAGTATTAAGTGACTCAGCGACTGAAGGATTTCTTGCTTTCACTTAATGGAACTAGGGTTAGTTAAAAGACTCAGCAATTCAGTGAAATGCCTTTTTCACTGAATCGCTTGACCAGACCAAGGTTAAAAGAAGGATTTCATGAATAAGAATGGTCTTCAGTCACACAGTCACCGAATGACTTAAAGGAAGAAAAGCTCGAGGTGGGTCCAACTTTGCTGATGTATAGAAAAGCTCAATTCTCACTGGTCCAAACATGTCGAGGGGGGGATTTTGAATTTTCAATGAAGTTTGTGATTATTTTCAGAAGGATCTAAGCCATTCATCTACCAAGAAGTGTTAGACATCGACAACTAGTTTTTAAAGTGACCGGCTAGCCATTAGTTTTCAAATTCAAATGTGTCTAAGAGGGTTTTTTGCCAGTATTTGATTTGTAGGCCACAAGCGGTGAGGTAGTTCAAAAAATTTATGTTTCCATGACATTTGCAGTGAAATAAGATGATGAGGAGGCTTGGGTGGTTGTCATGGGTCATTTCTTGTCTCAAAAAAGTACCAGCTTGAGCATTCATGGTGAGACTTTGTGCAGGAGGTAGATGAGTCCGGGTTGAATGTTTGCAGGCAATTATAGTATAGAAATGGGCACGTAAAAAAGTATCTGATTGGCCATGACATTGTAGAAATACTTTTATGATCAGACTTGTTTGAGTTAGGGTTAGTTATTTTTGAAATTTTTTTGTAACCCTAGTTAGGTTTTGACTCCTGCCTACGTGCTAGGAGGAGATGTATATATTGTATTTTTGGAGCTTTCGAGCTTAGAGTTGGACAATTGTAAAAGAATTTAATCTTTCTAAAGGGTCATCTGTGTTATCATTTCTACCCTCTGGCTTATACAGTTGTAAATCTCCCATTGACAATACAAACATTGCAGAGGTATTTTGTGACATCTTTTCTATCCCTATACTGCCTTGTCTAAATTATCTCTTATTAGATTAAAGTATATGATGCTTTTAGTGATATCTTAGGGTTCCTGATCCCTCTTACTTTTTGTAATTATGTGTTTTATTGTGTTTGATCTGATATAGATGTTTTTGTGGGTATACTTCAGCCCCCCTAAGAGTCTTGTCTCAATCCTACACCGAGTTGTAGAAGTGAATGTCTGCTTGTTGGTCATAAGTTGTGTCTTATGTTCAAGTCCTCCTATGAAACACTTATGCAAGCCTATCCAATAAGTTGTGACCTACTAGACCTAAGCCTTTCATTGATTCCATTCCTCTATGCTGAGATCCGAACCCTAATTTTGGTGTATCACCTAGTAGGTAGTTTTCTTTCAGTCATTTC
Organism: Chamaecyparis obtusa; assembly: GCA_027943335.1. Lineage (NCBI taxonomy): Eukaryota > Viridiplantae > Streptophyta > Pinopsida > Cupressales > Cupressaceae > Chamaecyparis > Chamaecyparis obtusa. Next base: position 236,770 of record BSBK01005798.1, read on the forward strand.
CCTTTCCAAGCATTCCTTCTATCCCTTTCCCTCAAAAGTTTTACTTTTCCCTGTCTAGAAGAAAATTAAGGTGATTATCCAAGAGGAACTAGCCTAGAACCTGGAGGTCTCATTTTAGTTAGCATAGGTCCCACAACCTAGAGATGATTCCCATGTTATACTAGGTTATCAAGACTACGAGAGCTTGAAACAAGGGTGCAAACTTAGTGTAGAATAATTTTGGCATGCTCAGTGGGACTACTACAAAAGAAATTCATGGTTTGAAGGTTATGTTATCTCTAATATGCAGATTGCATAATATAGACTTATAAAGGTTGTTCTACCAAGTATACTTGGTGACTCCACTGATTTCAAGGATCAGGGCTAACCTTATTCAAGGTTTATGAGAAAGATTGAGACTATAAGCTCAAAGCCCACCAAATTTTCAAAGTTTCACTCAAAAAGAAGTCACAAAGGCAGGTCAACTCAAAGAACATCCCCTGCAAGGAGAGTTCAATCAACACCTCCTAATACCTTAGAAGGGAGACCTTTTCCCTTTCATTCCAAAAGAAGAGTATGATCTCTAACTAGAGATCTAGAGGAAGATTCAAGTCCAGCATCAAATACAACCCATATAGTTGTTAATCTTTAGATTCCAACTCCTACAATGGATAGGTAGTTTACCTTTGCACCTTTCAACCAAGGGAGTCCATTAGCCTTTTCTCAACATAATGATGTGTGCTTGGTGGCACTAAAGAGTATACCTAATTTCACAGGTGAAGGGAAAACAACTACTTTTGAACACATAAGAGATGTGACCACCATCTCCAGCATACACAACATAACTCAAGAGGATGTGGCCACAAAATTATTAGCAACCTTTCTAAGAGGTAAAGCTCTTGAATGGTTTAGAACTCTAACAGTTGGTTCTATTACTTCATGGGATGAATTAGGGGATGCATTAAGCAATCATTTTGAGGATAAATCAGATAACTTGTCTCTAGTTGAGAAGTTAACAACCATTAAGAGAATACCTCAAGAGAAAATGATAGATTACAATAGTAGATTCCTCAAAACATGGAATAGGATTCCAATATCAGTAAGACCATCAGCTAACCATGCTTTCCTATATTACCTACAAAGCTTGAATGGTCAAATTTCTATCATGATCCAGTCTATGGGTGGTACTTCTTTACCCCAAGCCTTTGACATAGTTGTCAAGGCTGAAAATTATTTGATTCAAGTAGACATGATTTCTAGAAGGCCTCCAATGCCCATCTTTCCTAGCCTTCAACCAATTGCACTTGCACAAGTACCCCCATTTACCCCTATTCCCACCATATTAGCACCTTAGGCCAGCACTAGTGATCAAGAGCTAACAACTAGTTTCTCTCAAGAGCTACAAGAGATAAAGAATAGCCAACAGAGTAGTCCACAAGAGATGACAAATTTGTTGCAGACCTTGACTAAAGAAGTAACAAATTTAAAGAAGGAGGGTCAAGGAAATAGACCACCATTTCAGCCACAAGGCCAAGGTCCTAATCAATGATATGAGAATCAGGGACAACCTTATCAACAAAATAGGTCACCTTACCAAGGAGGGTATCAAGGACAAAGACAAAGTTTTAATTAGAGACCATTCCAACCATATAACCCTGCACCTCTAAATTCTGCAAATCCGGTGAGGGATATGGTTCCTAGTCAAAATGATATGGCTATGGATGATGAATTGTGTTATCCTTGTAATCAACCTCATAATCAAGCTTCTTGTTCAAATGGATGGATGAACCAAGCTCTAATGGTTCAAAATGCCTCAGAAGCTCAATCAGAGGCTTCATCTAGTGGATCAGTTCCCCAACAAGAGGCACAAGAAAAAGAGACTGCTCTCTTTAATTGGGAGCAACTAGACTTCAATGGAGTCAATGATGAAGTTTCTTTTGTTGCCTATACAAGAGAAAAAAGAAGAGCTCAAGACATGGAGAGAGTAGATTCTAATGCCAAAGCCACTACATCTATAGAGCCACTGCAGCAAGCTAATCCCATCACACCTAAGGAGATTCCTGTCATTAAAAGCAAAGAAGGCCAACATTCCAAAGAAGTGGAGCCCATCATAGTGAAAGCACAACAAAGAGTACACACTATGACACCTTTTAATATTGTAGACAACATGAAGAAGGTGAATGTCACCATGTCTATTTGGGACTCTTTGGCTCTTCCAGGATAGCCTAAAATTTTGAAGAAGGCCATGACAGAAGTGGCAACTCCTCAACCTACAAAAGAAGCTTCAAAGCTAGTGTTGGTTAACACTGATCAAGAAAAGGAGGCTCCAAGTAGCAACTCTAAAGGAAATGCCACACAAGGTAGGAACTCAAAGCCACCTCCCTTTTATGTATCTCTAATTATTGTAAAATCTTTAGTACATAATTGCATGGTAGATAGTGGAGCTACTAGCATTGTAATGCCCAAGAAAGTAGCTAACCAATTAGGAATAAAATATGAACCCTTTCAAAAGAAGGTTACACAACTTGATGGATCCTCATTCAATACTATAGGTGTGGCTAAGGATACCAGTCTAATCCTACATGCTATTCCTAATTTCTCCATCCTCCTTAATATATATATCATAGATCTCCCTGCTTTATTTGCCATATGTTTGTCAAGGGAGTTTACAGCCAAGATAGGAGGCTACCTATCTTCTGATTGGTCTCACATGTTATTTCATACAAGGTATGGTACCAAGGTCACCATTAAATCAGAACCATTGGTAGCACACCATATAGAACCATATGTATCTAATGCCATCAATATAAATTGCCCTATATTTGATAACAGTGACTTCCAAACCATTAGTGAAGCAAGCACAAAGATAGAAAGTATCCTTGATATTTTTCTAGATGAAAGAACTTCAGAGGCCCAAGAAAGTCTTGTTTGGGATTTTGGTTTGGGAGGTTATCCGATACAAGAAAGTGGAGTCATAGAACCAAGCCTTCTCAAAGAAGATACTGATTCAAAGGATTAGAGCAATTAGGTTTGGGAACTATTTTTCGATGGAGCTAGAAGTAGGCATGGTTCTGGTGGTGGTGCTATGTTAGTGTCCCCAAAAAGAGAAAGGTATTATACTGTCTTTAGATTCAATTTCTCCTACACTAGCAACACTACAGAATATGAAAGTCTAGTCAATGGACTAGAGTGGGCTAGAAAAAGAGGGCTTAAGCACTTAAAAGTTTATGGTGATAGTGAATTAGTTGTCAACCAAGTGAGAGGGATAAGTGAAACCAAAAATGACACCTTGAGAGCATACATGCATAGATTTTGGGATGCAATTGAAGATTTTTGTGCTTTCAATATTGTTGCTATCCCTAGGAAGCTAAATCAGAATGCAAATAGGTTAGCTATTGTTGGATCTTAGTATGACATTCCAAATAGTGTTTCAAAAGAAATAGATCAACAACATATCAAAGTGACTATCAGACCTTCTATTCCTAATAATGATGTCAATTTGCAAGTGTTTGACAATGATGAACAAATTCTGTAATTCTTGTTTGAAGAAGATGTTTTTTCAAAGTACAATCAAGATAGGCTATCACAAAACTATGGTGATCAAGTGATACAACTCAAGTCCAATAAGATGCCTAGACGTCTTGTCACCTTAGAGATTGTCTTCAACAAGGATGATGAAGTTAAGAGAAGCAAAGCTGGCCTGGTAGCTCAACAAGAACATTGTGTTGAACTAAAGTTGGAACCCGGTAAGAGCTTGCAATTTGGAAAAGTGAACACTGAATTGGAAAAGAAGGATTATATCCAATTACTTGAAGAATTCAGTGATGTTTTTGCATGGCAATATGAAGACCTCAAAGGTTTTGATCCAGCCCTTGCTCAACACACTATTGAATTAGAACCTAATGCCAAGCCAGTGAGGCAAAAACAAACGCCTGTTAATCCCAAGATTGAACCACTTATGCATAAAGAAGTGCTCAAATTGATAGAAAGTGGTATCATCTACCCCATCAAGCATACTAGTTGGGTTTCCAATCTTGTTCCCATCAGGAAGAAGAATGGGGAGTTGAGGTTATGTGTTGACTTCAGGGATCTTAACAAGGCTTCCCTAAAAGACCACCATCCATTACCCTCTATGGAACAAATTTTACAATGTGTCTCTGGATCTAAGAGATTTTCATTATTGGATGACTATTTAGGATACAATTAGATCTTAGTGAATGAAGAGGATCAATACAAGACTGTGTTTACAAGCAAGTGGGGAACCATGGCTTATCAAAAGATGCCCTTTAGTTTGTCAAATGTAGGTGCTACATTTCAAAATGCAATGGATATGACCTTTAAAAGCCTCATGTACAAGTTTTTACTAGTCTATCTAGATTATATAACTATCTATTCAAAGCATGCAATAGATCACATCAAACATTTGAGGAAGATCTTTGAAAGGTGTAGAGAATTTGGGATATCTCTTAATCCCAAGAAATGTGTGTTTGCAGTTCATTAAGGAAAATTGTTGGGATATGTAGTATCCAAAGAAGGGATCATAGTAGATCTTGAGAGAATTGTAGCTATCCTAGAGCTACCCCTACCACATCACAAGAAAAGTCTCCAATCTTTCATAGGAAAGATTAACTTTGTTAGGAGGTTCTTGCCTAACATTGCAGATTTACTCAAGCCTTTGACAACCATGTTAAAGAAGAGTTCAACTTTTGTTTGGACTAAAGAAGGGAAAGTCAATTTCCAAACTATCAAAGAGGCCTTAATATAAGCCCCTACTCTCCTAAACCAAAAATTTAGTAAGGATTTTATCCTTTATGATTATGGAGGTCATGATGCTATATCTACAATGCTGACTCAAGAAAATTCAAATGGATTGGAGTAGCCTATTACTTTCTTTAGCAAGGGTTTGGAGGAGTATGAATAGAGATACTCTTTTGTAGAGAAACATGTACTTGCTATGGTAAAGAGCCTTAAAAAGTTTAGATATTTGTTGACCCATAGCAAGGTACACTTGAAGGTTACTCATCCAAGTGTCAAAGAGTTTTTTCTCTCCAAAGACCTAAATGAGAAAAGAGCTGGTTGGATCACCAAGGTGATGGAATATGACATAGATATCCAAACCACAAAGCTAGTTAGAGGAAGAGGTCTTTGTGAGAATTTGGCATCAGATGAGAATTCAAGGAAATTAGAGCAAATAGATGCATCTCTGGTGGTGCATTCTATAGAAGAACAAGCCAAGGCAACTAGCTGGTTGCCTAATATGATCAATTATTTGAAGATAGGACAATGTCCTACAGGTTTGGATTCAGCAAAAAGGAGGTATTATAGGTTACAATCAATTCCTTTTGTGCTGATAGATGAAGTTCTTTTTAGAAAGGATCACAATGGTGTCCTTTTAAGATGCATAGATTCAAAAAAGATAGTTGATGTCCTATTTGAGTTTCATGATGGACCTTCTGGAGGTCACTTTTCTCGTAGGACTACTACTTTTAAAATCATGAGGGCTGGATACTATTGGCCATCTATCTTTAAGGATAGTCATGAGTATGTGAGAAAATGCATCAAGTGTGCCATGTTTGTAGGAAAAGAAAGGCTTGTAGCCTCCCCCTTACATCCAGTCAGAACAGAGCAACCTTTCATGAAGTGGGGTATAGATTTCATTGGCATGATCAATCCTCCATCTAGTGCAGGACATAAATGGATAATTATTGCAACTAATTATTTCACTAGATGGATAGAAGCAATTGCATTAAAAGGAGCCAATGAGAGTGTTGTTCTATGTTTTTATGATGATATAATTCACAGATCTGGCACTCTAGACTCTATAATATCAGATAATGCATTAGCATTCATAGGCCTCAAAGTCTCAGAGTGGGCAGTCAAGAATGACATCTATCTGTATACTAGTTCAAATTACTACCCCCAGGGCAATGGCTTGGCAAAATCGACAAATAAGAACTTGATTAGGATAATCAAGAAGACTCTACAAGACAACCAAAGGGATTGGCATACTAAACTAAGGTCTGGATTGTGGTTAGATAAAATTACCCCAAAGAAAATCATTGGTAATTCTCCTTATATGCTGGTGTATGGAAAGGAGGCTAAGTTTCCCATCTCAACTGAATTACTAGCTCTGGCCTTGGCTACTCAATATGTCCTATTAGAAGAAGGAGATCCCTTATAGATCAAATATGCTTAGTTGATGGAATTGGAAGAGATCAGAGACAAATCAATGTAGGATATGGAATTCCATCAAATCCAGACAAAGAGGAGTTTTGACAAAAGAGCCAGGGTTAGGAATTTCAAAGTTGGAGATGTAGTTCTCAAATGGGATGAATTCAGATCCAAGCCTGGTAGACATACCAAATTTGACTCATTTTGGGGTGGATCATTTGTTATAATAGAGTGCAAGGGATCCAATGCTTTCCAGCTATCAAATCTTGAAGGAGTTGCCTTGTCGATATCAGTAAATGGTTTCCACTTGAAGCCCTATTTTGAGGTTAATCCCTCTCTGTAATTCTTGTAAATATATGTTTTTTTTTCTTTCCCTCTCTATAATTCTTGTAAATATATGTTTTTTTTTCTTTCTTTCCCTACTTTCTAGGTTAGTTTCCTTCTTTCCAAGAAGTTATCATGCACAAGTTTTCCCTCCTATTTCAATTTTGTCTCTCTGTCAGAGTTTTGTGTTCTTGTAGTGACCCCATGCCCAATGGATTGTGTCAAGGCCACTAGTTTTCAATGTCTAGCAGGCTAACATTCCAGTAGAAGTCACCAAAATCTTACCCCAATTTTCATGTGCATGCAAATTTGGCTAAAATCTATCCCTAGGTCTCTATTTTTACCCTACCAGGCCTCCCTAAAATTTTCATGGCTTCATGTTTTGTTCTCTGGCCTCTGCAATTTGTTTCATTCCCTTGGTTTGCAGGTCTAAAAATTCATAAAAGTAGCCGTTGGAGGCATAGAACCTTGAAAACCCTAAGCATTCATTCTATTTCATTGTTACTTTATCAGCCACTTAAGTTCTTAATTCTCCATGTGCACTTTTCATTCATTGGCTGGTCGCTAGTTCTCCAAGTCAGTCAATGGTTACCTTTTCCTTCTGGCGATTCAGTGAATGCCTTGTTTGCATAATACCCCAGTGTTTCATGGTTAAGTCCTCAATGGTTAGTGATTCTATAGGTGGTCTATTCTTCCTTTTGTCATGTAGTTGCTTAAGTGTTTGGTGGTCTCAGCTTGTGGGGTCCCAGTTCAGCAAGATTGACGGACGTTGTAAGCCCTTAAAAGTTTATGGCGATAGTGAATTAGTTGTCAACCAAGTGAGAGGGATAAGTGCAACCAAAAATGACACCTTGAGAGCATACAAGCATAGAGTTTGGGATGCAATTGAAGATTTTTGTGCTTTCAATATTGTTGCTATCCCTAGGAAGCTAAATTAGAATGCAAATAGGTTAGCTGCTGTTGGATCTTAGTATGACATTCCAAATAGTGTTTCAAAAGAAATAGATCAACAACATATCAAAGTGACTGTCAGACCTTCTATTCCTAATAATGATGTCAATTGGCAAGTGTTTGACAATGATGAACAAATTCTATAATTATTGTTTGAAGAAGATGTTTTTTCAAAGTATAATCAAGATAGGCTATCACAAAACTATGGTGATCAAGTGATACAACTCAAGTCCAATAAGATGCCTAGAGGTCTTGTCACCTTAGAGACTATCTTCAACAAGGATGATGAAGTTAAGAGAAGCAAAGCTAGCCTGGTAGTTCAACAAGAACATTGTGTTGAACTAAAGTTGGAACCCGGTAAGAGCTTGCAATTTGGAAAAGTGAACATTGAATTGGAAAAGTAGGATTATATCCAATTACTTGAAGAATTCAGTGATGTTTTTGCATGGCAATATGAAGACCTCAAAGGTTTTGATCTAGGCCTTGCTCAACACACTATTGAATTAGAACCTAATGCCAAGCCAGTGAGGCAAAAACAAAGGCCTGTTAATCCCAAGATTGAACCACTTATGCATAAAGAAGTGCTCAAATTGATAGAAAGTGGTATCATCTACCCCATCAAGCATACTAGTTGGGTTTCCAACCTTGTTCCTATCAGGAAGAAGAATGGGGAGTTGAGGTTATGTGTTGACTTCAAGGATCTTAACAGGGCTTCCCTAAAAGACCACCATCCATTACCCTCTATGGAACAAATTTTACAATGTGTCTCTGGATCTGAGAGATTTTCATTATTGGATGACTATTTAGGATACAATTAGATCTTAGTGAATGAAGAGGATCAATATGAGATTGTGTTTACAACCAAGTGGGGAACCATGGCTTATCAAAAGATGCCCTTTGGTTTGTCAAATGTAGGTGCTACATTTCAAAATGCAATGGATATGACCTTTAAAAGCCTCATGTACATGTTTTTACTAGTCTATCTAGATGATATACATTTACAAAGCCTTTGCCTAAGGATACATTTGAGTATCTGAGAGGAATGCTTGGGTTTATGCCCCGGCCTACTTTTGAGAAGTGATGCAGATTGTTGCATCAGACCAATGGTATATGAGCCTTATCTTTCTTCTGGACTAAATGTTGGTACTTCCTCTATGGGGGAGTATGTGTTTCTGAGTTGAGTCATGAGGACTCTAGTAAATGTATTTTCTAAAAAGTGTCTTTTGACAATGAAGTTGTTGTTGACATAGTAATGAAGCATTTGTCATTGATGTCAATGGGGGAGAAGGATACATGAAAAAGCTATCTATTAAAGAGAAATTGAGGGAGAAGGTTACAAGAAATATAAAATGGAAAACTAAAAATAATTGAATAGGAAAATGTAGTATTTGATTGATGAAGATGACTTGAAAGTGTTTTCAGAGTAGTAGTGTTGCAGTGTTGGTATTCATGGAACTTGGATGTTTTTTTCATCTATGTTGCCATAAATGCCAATGGGGAAGATTTTTAGGAATAAATGTTGAATATGTCCTATGGGGGAGTATTCATAGTCATTCTATAGTAGTTTTTGTTGCATTCATGACTATTATTATCATTGATGTCAACATAGTGATCTACTAAAGTTTAGCAGAGAAGCAGATAGTGTTTGAGTTAGCGCATGTGGGATATTGAAGATCAATCTATGTGGAGTTGAGTAATTAATCTATGGTGTTCTATAAGATTGTGGTTAAGAGTGCATACAAAAATTCATTTATTCATGATAGTTATGTGTAATTTAGTGGAAGTAGTATTTGGGCAGTGTTCCTAAGTAGCAGTTTTTGGAAATTGGATGATATCTCCTAATTGGGTTAGAGTCTGAGCATGAAAAGTTGTAAAGATTCTAAAGACATGATAATTGTGATTTGGATGTGATAGAAAGGTCATAGGTTGCATGAGTGAAGAGTTATCTTAATTCAAAGCTAAAAGTTTTATGTAATTATGGAATTTTTATGTAAGATGTGGAAGATTTTATTTTGTAATTTGTATGCTGACTCATTTGTAATTATTTGAGTTGTGGCATAAAGGAAGGAATTTTTTCCTTATTGTAATGTGTAATTGAATTGTAAGATTGTGAAACTGAATTGTGGAATTGTGCAATACTTGTTGAAAGAGGATATGCAAAGTATAGAGATCTCGTATTGAGATCTGATGAAGCAGTTGGTGTGGTTTGGCATAGTTAGAGGAGAAGTGATAAGTTGTTGAGATCAGAAATATTTTGATATTATTTTTTTGAGTAATAGAGAGATCAGTTGGATAGTGTGTTGAGTGATCTTGACCTTGAAGTTGTTTGGACAGTGGGTCTTTCTGTCTTCCATAACTCCTAACAAAGTTAGAATCATTTAGCAGGGATTCAAAGTCTCCTAGCAGCGACTGATATGTACTGAATGTATTTCATAATACTCCTAAGAGAGTCCATCCTCTCACAAGGAACTTTCATATTAGTCCATCATTTTTGGGCATCATTCCCATCAGGGTTTACTCTTTGATCAAGAGGCTTCCTAGTCAACATATCTTGTGTTATTGTGTTGTTGTGTATGCATATCTTTTTATGGTTGTTGACTACATTTCTTACATGGTTATATTATATTAAACAAGATAAAAGCTATATTTATCTAATAAATGATTCACCCCCCCCCCCCCTCTTAGTTATCTTGGTGGACTTTACTTTCTAACAAACCCAAGCTCCAAATATATAGCTAGCAAAGCCACAAGTCGTCCAGTCAGACATTTAATTACATTAAAGGTCCACTTAGGTGGAGAAACCAAAACTAAAGCAATAAATAAAAAAAACATGATGTGAGGATGCATTTAGGTCCACACATGATCCAATAATAGATCCCCATGTGCAAGCTCCAATTTGCCCGCACGGAACCACACAAGATGAAATACCACATGTTTCATGAGTGAAACTGGTGGAAAATTGATGCCCAAGGGAAATGATGATAACTTTTAGATCCAAATGAATTAGGATGTGCAACCTTAGGAGAATGCTCAAGTTTAGGTCCAAAACACTGCATTAATTATGCAAGGCAAGAAACCAACCGCAACAATAGAGACAAAACAAACATCAGACAGGTAGAGGAAACATAAAATATTTTTGGTGATGCAATATTTCTCAAGACCCAAGATTCTCCTATATCAGATGCCTGGGGTAATAAAAGAACTAATGTCCACATCAGGAACTACTCATATTCTAACCTAAATCATAAAGATCTAACTCAGCTTGTATAATCTATGAACTATCTTCAACTAGCTTATGTTTCCATTGAACTAGGTATTCCATGTAGTCCTTTCCTCTTGTACTATTTCTTACTCTACTACTCAATATCTGCTCAATGTTATCTCTGTCCTTCTTAGGATAATTCAAATCATCTCCCATTTCATTAGTCGATTCAAAGTACTCAAAGATATCAACAATGTTGAATATAGGTGATATATCCATGTCCTTTAGTAATTCCACTTCATAAGCATTTCCACTATCAAACTTCTTCAGAATCTTACAAGGTCCAAACTTCTTAATTTTTACCTTGTTGTAGGTACTAGCTAAAAATCTATTCTTCTTCAAATGAATCATAACCTCATCTCCATCTTCAAAATATTTATGTCTCCTTCTCTTATCTTCTCTTTGTTTATATTTTAGATTACTGTCCTCCAAGTTCTTTTTTACTTCATCATGAAAAGTTCTCATGTATATTGCAAAATCCTCAGCTTCAGCACTTCTTGTCTCAGTAGAAAAATCTCTCAACTTGATGGTTCCATTAGGATGAGATCTAGTAAAAATCTCAAATGGTGTCCTCTTAGTGCTTCTATTCACAAAATTATTATATGAAAACTTTGCTTGTGCCAAAACTAAATTTCAATTAGCAGGCTTATCTCCAACTAAACATCTCAACAAATTTCCCAAACTTCTATTCAAAACTTTAGTTTGTCCACCCATATGAGGGTGAAATTTAGAACTAAACTTCAATTCAATATTCATCTTCTTCCAAAGTGTTTTCCAAAAATAATCAATAAACTTAGTATCTCTATCTAAAACAATAGACTTAGGCAACCCATGCAATCTTACCACTTCCTTGAAAAATAATTCAGCTACATGTAATGCGTCAGATGTCTTCTTACAAGGTATGAAATGAGCCATCTTAGAAATTATGTCAACCACTACCAAAATAGAATCATTACCTCTCTAACTTTTAGGCAATCCAAGAACAAAGTCCATACTCACATCTTCCCAAGGTCTATCAGGTATATGAAAAGGTGTCTACTATCCCAAATTCTGACTTGTTCCTTTTGTTGTTTGGCAAATTCTGCAACCTCTAACCATTCTCTGTACATCTCTATAAATCTATGGCCAAAAGTATCTTTCTGAAATCAATTTCATAGTCTTATCAGTCCCAAAACACCAATATGTTTCTTATTTATTATGTTTTCCCTCATAGATCCTCTAGGTATGCACAACTAAACTCCTTTAAACAATATGTCTTCTTCAATGAAGTAATCAATCCACTTGTTATTTATTGTTTTTTCCTCACAAGATTTCCAAGGCTTTGCAAAATCAAGGTCAGTTTCATAAAAACACTTCAAATCATCAAAATCATGTACCTCAACTCTCATTTTTGTCAGCAAATTTCTTCTTCGGCTCAAGATGTTAGCAACTTTATTTGACTATCCACTTTTATGCTTCAATGAAAAGGAAAATTTTTGTAAGAACTCAACCCACTTCATATGTCTTTGATTCAATTTGTTATGAATTCCCAAATACTACAAAGCTTTATGGTCAGTATACAACACAAAATATTTAGGAATCAAATAATATCTCTATTTCTTCAAAGCTTGAACAATAGCATAGAATTCTTAGTCATAAACTGAATATTTTCTCTTAGCATCATTCAAATTCTCACTAAAGAAATCTATAGGTCTTCCTTCTTGACTCAAAACATCTCTTATTGCACTTCCACTAGCATCACATTCAACTTGAAAAACCTTAATGAAATTAGGCAAAGCAAGTGTAGGTAACTCTGCAATTCTTTGTTTCAATGTTTCAAAACTCCTTTGTGCTCCATGTGTCCATTTGAAATCCTTTTTATCTCCTCTCATAGTTTGAGTCATAGCATTACAAATAGAAATGAAATTCCTAATGAACTTCCTATAAAAAATTTCCAACCCATGAAATGATCTTACCTCTCCAACATTCTCTAGTGTAGGCCAATCAAGTATAACTCTCACTTTCTCAGGGTCCATCTTCAATCAATCAGCTGAAATTACAAAACCAAGGTACACAGTCTCTCTTTCATAAATGAATATTTCTTCAAATTAATCAGCAACCTTTCTTCCTTCAATCTCTACAGTACTTGTCTGATATGTTCAAGTTGTTCTTCCTTACTCCTACTGAATATCAAAATGTCATCAAGATATACAACCACAAATTTACCCAATAATCTTTTCAAAACTTCATTCATCAACCTCATGAAAGTACTAGGTGCATTAGTCAGACCAAAAGGCATGACCAACCATTCATACAAACCTTCAATAGTCTTAAAATTAGTTTTCCATTCATCCCCTTATCTAATTATAGTCTGATGATAACCACTCTTCAAATCAATCTTTGTGAAATACTTTGCTCCACTCAAACTATCCATTATGTCATCCATCTTAGGAAAAGGGAATCTATACTTTACTATTATCTTGTTTATAGCTCTAGAATCAGTGCAAAATCTCCATCTCCATTCTTTTTAGGTGATTACACAATAGGTACTGCACAAGGACTCAAACTTTCCCTAATCAAACCTCTTTCAAGAAACTCTTGCACTTATCTATTCAACTTAGTCTTTTCATTAGGTGTCAACCTACGTGGTGCTTTATTAGGCAAACTAGCTCTAGGTATCAAATCCATATAGTGACTTATAATTCTCATAGGAGGCAAACCATCAGGTACATTATTAGAAATAATGCCATGAAATTCAGTCAATAAAGGTTTAACCTCATGTGCATGTTCTAACTCATCTTGTTTCTCAGTTTTCCCTGGAATTAAAGAAAAAATAAAAATTGTCCTTTCATTTCTCTTGCAAATTTTTCACCATCAACCAAACATACTCTGACTGTAGTACAGTGACCATCATCAAACTTCTCTACTAAAGGCAATAATACTTGTTTCTTTCCATCCATCCAAATAGTGTACTAATTCAATCTACCATCATGAAAAGCTTTCCTATCATACTGCCAAGGTCTACCCAAAAGAATATGAAAACAATCCATAGGAATAATATCACACTAGACTTCATCATGATAATTCTCAATTTTGAATTTAAAAAGGCATTGTTCACTTACAAGTAGTTTATGCTCCTTCTGGATCCAAGAAATATGGTAAGGCTTAGGATGTCTCAATATTTGCAACTACAATTTGTTAACTAGCTCTTTGGATGCCAAATTATTAGAACTTCCACTATCAATGATTACCTTGAAACATTTGTTAGCAATCTTACATTTGGTTCTGAACAAACTTTTTCTCAAGATAGGCTCCTCATCAGCTTCTTCATTCCATAAGGTCCTTTTTAGCATCAAGTTTTCACCATGTTCAGGTTCATTAGATAATTTTTCAATTTATTCACAAACCAAATTGTTTCTTGCATTACCTCTAATTTTCTTTCTAGAGTTAGTACATTCAAATTATCTATGTCCTTCTTCACCACATTTGAAACAAGTACCTTTAAACCAAGATTTCTCTTCTTTTTTCCCACTATTGTTATTCCTAGAGTAACCAATATAGCTACCTCTAGAGTAATTACCTCTTCTACCAGAAGGTTCATCTTTCCATCCTTTATCTTGTACTACATTGTCTGATCGTCTCCTTTCTCCATAAGATCTACCTCTACTTTTCTAAAATCTGCCACCTCTTCCTCTTTGTCTTTGATCATGTCCTTTTGCCAATCTCTCTTCTACCTTCAAAGAAAATTGGTATGCTTCTTCCACACTATCTATGTTAACATAATTGATCTCATCTTGAATTTATATCCTCAGTCCAGTAAGATATCTTGCTACCTTCTCAACTTCATCATCCACATGTCTAGATCTGATATCTAGTTTGTAAAATTCCTCAGAATATTCTTTCACACTCATGTCCTTTTGTCTCAGATTTTGCATTTTTATCATCAAACTAACTTGGTAATTAGTTGGAAGAAACTTCTTCTTCATCTTTCCAAGCATTTTCATGCATGTATTGATCTTTTATTTTCCTCTCTTATGTCTCTCAGTTTGTAAATGATCCCACCAAAGAGATGCATGGCCTTTCAACTTTTTGACTACTATCTTAACCTTCTTATTATCAGGAGTACCTTCATACTCAAAGTACTTATCCATCTCAGAAATCCAATCCAAAAGTAAATCAGTCTCAAGTATTCCATCATAGCTAGAAACCTTAACTGTAGGTCTGGAGTTAGCCTTAGAAAAAACTCTCAAAAGTCATTCCTCATCTTGTTCAACTTAAGGTTCAGGATTAGGTGCTGCCTCTTATTCATCACTAACATCTTCAAGATGTGTGCCTCTTCTCTAGGATGTCTCTACAGCTTCAAGCCTAGTTGCAATTTTCCTCAACATATCCATGATAACATTATCATTTCCTCTACCTCAAACCATCTTGACAATTAGGTTCCAGAAAGATTGTAACCTTCTGCAAGTTATAGGTCAAATCTTAGATCCTCCACCCTACAAGCAATCCAATAAGGTTCTCCAAGATCCAATCCATAAGAAATAACTTTCTCTGATACAACCTGACGCAAGGGCGGGGTGGCTAAAGGTAGAATAGGGGTTAATTGAGACTAATTAAACTAAAAAACATGCCCTGCGAAGAGTTACACATAGAAGCAATATTTGAACATGTAATGCCTCGCTAGGGAAACCAAGACAACTTAACCTAAACATGCAACTAAGTTTGTGGAATAATTTTTTAAAAACAAATTTAACATACAAGATAAACATCAATGGGGAAGAAATTACCATTTACTCACATTAATACAAACAACCAACACAGGTTACAACTCTCAAGGGTTCCTCGATGAAGATTGTGTTAATATAAAATTAATTAATTTAGATTAGACATAATTACAAACTTATATAAACAAATGAAAGACAAATGAAACATCACATAAAAGATAACATAGATACAATTGGTACCATAAGGTAGCCATAATAACCTACATCCACTACACATGTCGCAGGGTATGAAAATACAATAACCGAAAAGAAGTATGACATGATAACTTTGCAGAACTGATACATGTTGGATACAATTGTCTAAAGGACATTATTGGATTAGCTATGTGTTGTCTTTGATGTCACACAAATGTCATATCAATTATCGCTCTCAGTATCTACCGAGCTCAGTCGGTCAGCTAGGCAGTTTTTAGTGTCTACCGAGTTCTCTCAGGTCTCTAAAGGAAACATGACAGGGTAATAGTGTTAACCGAGCCTCCTCAGTTATTGAAGGAAAATTAGTGGTTACCGAGCTCTCTCGGTCTCCAAAGGATGTTGCAAAATTCACTGTGGTTACCGAGTTCTCTCAGTCACCGAAGGAAATCTTTTCAGGATAAATGTTTACCGAGCAAGGTCAGCCCTTTCAAAGAATTTTGTTATTACAATTTGTTTATCCCAGCTGACTGTTATAATAATTATTAGTGCCGACTTGACAATCTAAATGATTATGAAATGACATATATATATAGAAGGTCAAGTGGTGAATAAAAGATATACAACATGCAGAAATCATTTTGAAGAAAGGTGTGTGTGAATTTTGAAGGATGGTCAGATATCCTTGAGGAGCAGCAAAGATTTAATTGATCGGTAAGGATCTAGTGAAACAAAACAAAGATCTACATTCAGCAATTCAGTTGCAGGTCATTTCATTGTTACTCTCTAGCAATTATAGCAGTGATATCAAAATCTCTTAACCAAGTTGGTTTAACAACCATTTTGTAAATCCTCTAATAAGGTAACAGTTCTATTGAATTGTTTCAAGACCTCTTACAAGGCCACTCCTAGCAGGGTGATTAAATCTTCTAAAAAGGTCACACCTAACAGTGTGTTTTGTAACCTTTTACTGGGTTGGCTTCTAACTGGGTATCACTTCAGAAGAGTGAAAAATAGTAACTAGTTACATTGGTGGTTTTTCCCATATTGGGTTTCCATGGTAAATCTAGTGTCTCTTGTGTTCATGTTATTTTCTTTATTCATGTAAGTTAATCAGTGATGAATGCTTAAGAATAGTTTAATTATTACACACTTCAAGGATCAAGTTTTCAGCATTTCTTTGTATATTTACCGAGTGGCACAGTAAATAATTTGTTAAGATATTTAAGGGATCAATGATAATATTTTTGTGGTTAACTGATTCAGCCCCCCCCCCCTCTCAGTTACTACATCTATATTTCCAACAATGGGTATCAGAGCTTTTGGTGCTTGCAGGAAGGGTTTCAAGGACCTAAGCTAAAGATCAGGATGTCTTAAACAAGAGAAATTCCAAGGCTTAACAGGAATAACTTTTCAGCATGGCAAGGTCTCATGAGACTACATCTGGCTTCCATTGGTGATTCAGGATGCAAATATATTGATCAAGAATATACAATTCCTACTGGCACAGTAACTGTTGAAGACATTGCAGAGAAGAAGAACCATAACACTATGATGATAGACATTGCATCAGCTCTTAGCTATGAAGAATTTGATGAAATCAAAGACTGCACAACTACTCATGAAATGTGGAACAAGCTGAAGAAAATCTATGGCAGTGATGACAATGTGAAGAGAGCCAAAGGAGAGAGCCTAAGAGGATAGTTTGATCAAATTAAAATGAGAGAAGAAGAAAACATTGCAAAATATGTTGAAAGGATCAAGACAAGTGTTAGTGCAATTAGAGCTTCTGGAGGAAAAATTGATGATGAAATGGTTATAAGTAAGGTTCTTAGAACATTACTCCCTATTTATGCAATAAGATTTTCTGCTATTCAAGAAAGAAGATGTGAAGAAAATCACAATATAACTTTGGATGCCTTAGTTGGAAGATTGATAGCCTTTGAACTAGATAACTATGACAACTATGTTCCAACTTCTAAAAATATTGAATCAGCTTTTGAGGCCAAACTTTCACTCAAGAAAGGGAAGAAAATCCAATCAAAAAGTGAAGAAGAATCAGAGGAAAGTTTTGATAGTGATCTTGAAGTTATTGAAGTATTACTTGCAAAGAAGTATTCAAGAGGTAGAGGAAAATACAAAGGTAAAAATCCCTTAATCTATTTTTCATGTGAAGAAATTGGTCATATTGCAGCTAGGAGTCCAAACAAGCAAAGAAAAGATTAGAAGAAAAATTACAAGTACAATGGCAAGAAAAATTTCAAATCATTCAAGAATAAAGGTAAGAAAACATGTTTTTTTGCTAAAGATTCGGATGATAGTGAACAAGAAATTGTTTTCATTGCTGTAAAAGATGAATTTGATAATGATGAAGATGAGATGGCACTTATCTCTCATATAAGGAAGAATGATACATGTATTATAGACAGTGGATGTTCACATCATATGACTGGTGACAGGACCAAGTTTGAACACTTTGAAAACTTTGATGGTGGTAATGTAAGGTTTGGAAACAATGAACCCTGTTGTATAAAAGGAAAGGGACAAATTTCATTAACCAAAGAACTTATATGTGATAATGCATATTGGGTCGAAGGACTAAAGCATAATCTTCTAAGTGTAGCACAACTAATCAACATTGGATTCAAGGTTGAATTCATGAATGGCAAAGCAAGACTGCTGGATGACAAAGGAAAATTGATAGGATCAGGAAAACAAACCAAAGGTAACCTATTTTATCTTGATCTTGGTGATTACTCATGTTTTATTGCTCAAATTGAAGAAATTTGGTTATGGTACAAAAGGTTATGTCATGTAAATTTTGACAACATGATGAAAATAAGCAAATTCAAGAAAGTAAGAGGTATTCCTACTTTGAAGAAACCTGATGTTGGTCTATGCAAGAATTGTCAAATTGGTAAAATGGGAAACTCTAGTTTTAAAAGTAAAAACTATTAGTCTGAAGATATTTTGGAAATTGTGCATACTGATTTATGTGGACCTATTGGAATTGAGAGCTATACCGAAGAAAAATTCTTTATTCTCTTTGTTGATGATTATTCTAGAATATTGACTGTTATGTATTTAAGAGAAAAGTCTAAAGCATTTGAGAAGTTCAAATGGTATTTAGCAAGAGTAGAAAAGGAAATAGGAAAAAGAATAAAATGCTTGAGATTAGAAAGAGGTGGTGAATTCATCTCCCATGAATTCAATAATTTTTGCATTGAAAGAGGAATCAAAAGACAGGTATCAGCCCCGAGAACTCCTGAGCAGAATGGAATAGCCGAAAGAAGGAATAGATCTATCATGGACTGTGCAAGGACTCTAATGATTGAAAAGAACATTGCTATGAAATATTGGAAGGAAGCTATCAGCACTACAGTTCATACCTTGAACCAAGTCTAGCTGAGAAAAGACACATTCAAGACTCCATATGAGCTATGGTATGGCTACAAACCAAATGTAAGTTACCTAAAAGTATTTGGTAGTAAATGTTACATCTTAAAAGAATCTAGAAAAGGAAAATTTTATGTAAAAAGTGATGAAGGAATATTTTTAGGATGTTCTTGCAAAAGTAAGGCATATAGATGTCTAAATTTATCTACTCACAAAATCATAGAAAGTGCACATGTGAGAATTGATGAGTTTGCAGAAAAGATTGAAGAAAAAGCAAAAAAGAACTAGAGGACTACAGAAATTTTTTTTACATCAAACTTGATACATTGCCAGACACATGTAAGGAGACTACATCTACCGAGCCTAGTATAGTAACCGAGTCACAAGAAGAAGTTCAGACCGAGTCACAAAGTACCAAGTCTTAGTCTGAAGCTACCGAGCAAGTATCTACCAAGCCCAAGCAATCTAAACCTGAAGATGAAGAAGATGATAATGTAACTCATTTAGGAAGCAAGGAACCTGTATTAGCCAAGTATGTTAGAAAGCATCATAAACCAGATCAGATTATTGGAAACAAATCAGATAGTACTATGACAAGAAGTAAACTAAAAGGTAGATGTTTATTTGCTGATTTTGAACCTAAAAATGTCAAAGATGCATTAGAAAATAAAAGTTGGATTGAGGCTATGAATGAAGAAATAGAGAAAATAGAGAAAAATAAGACATGGACTCTTGTACCTAGGCCTAAAGATAAAAATGTAATTGGGACAAAATGGGTATTCAGAAATAAGTTGAATGAAGATGGTCAAGTATCAAGAAACAAAGCAAGATTGGTATGTAAAGGATATTCTCAAGAAGAAGGAATAGATTATGGAGAGACTTTTGCTCCTGTTGCAAGATTAGAAGGTGTGAGGACTTTACTTGCATATGCAGCACATAAAGGATTTAAGGTATATTAGATGGATATCAAATTTGCTTTTCTCAATGGTATTCTTGAGGAAGAAGTCTACATTGAGCAACCTAAAGGTTTTATTGATCTAGACAAAAGGGATATGGTCTGCAAATTACACAAAGCATTGTATTGTCTGAAACAAGCTCCTAGAGCATGGTATGAAAGATTACATAACTATCTTACTCAGATTGATTTCAAAAGGGCTAATGACAACAATAATTTATACATCAAAGAAGGATCAGATAACAAAATTGTTTTGGCAGAAATATTTGTGGATGATACTGTGTTTACAGGAAATGATGATCAGTGCAAAGAATTTTCAGAGCTTATGAACAAAGAATTTGAAATATCTATGTTTGGTCAGATAAAATTCTTTGTTGGACTTCAGATTCAACAGAACAAAAATGGTATCTACATTACTCAGTCTAAATATATTAGGGAAATACTTAAGAAATTTGGTATGGAAGATTCAAAACTAGTTGGTACACCCATGTGTACTAGACTGAATCTTAACAAAGATGATGATTCAAAAGAAGTAGATCAGACCTTATACAGATCAATGATTGGAAAATTACAGTATGTAGTACACACAAGGCCTAATATTGCCTTAGCAGTTGGAATAGTGGCAAGATTCTTGGCTAAACCTAGAGAAAATCACATGATGGCAATGAAAAGAATCTTGAGGTATTTAAGGGGAACTAAAGATTATGGCTTGTGGTATAAATTTGGAGGCAATCTGGATTTAAAAGTGTTTACTGATGCTGATTGGGCAGGAAACATTGATGACAGAAAGAGTACAAGTGGTGGAGCATTCTTTCTTGGCAAGAGGTTAGTGTCTTGGACTAGTAAAAAGAAAAACTGTACATCCCAATCCATAGCAGAAGCAGAATATGTTGCTACAGCAGTAAACTGCTCTAATATTATATGGTTTAAACAACTTTTGGAAGGCATGAAGGTTGAGATCAAAGAACCAGTTGTTATGTTTTGTGATAATACAAGTGCAATAAATATTTCAAAGAATCCAGTAATGCATTCCAAAACCAAGCACATTGTAATTAAATATCACTTTGTCAGAGAATTGGTGCAGGACAAGGAAATCAGATTGGAATATATTCATACAAAAGAAAAAATTGCAAATATCTTCACCAAGCCACTACCTACGGATGCATTCTTGTATCTCAGAGGCAAGTTAGGGGTCACTCCCCTGTCTGAGGTTCACTAAATAAAGTTTTAGTGATGCATCAACCAGAACATGTTGAAGATCAATTAGTTGATGCAGCATAGTCAGGGAATCATTACATATGAATTAGTACATAAGGTACATTGATATTTATCAAAACTGTGTAAGTTGTTTTTGGCATGTGTTGTCAAAGAGGGAGAGTTTGCTGTCATTTCAAGAAATTTCTAAGAAGAATAATTTGAGAAGTTAAGAGGGAGAGTTCTTAGTCAGAGAAAGAAGTTTGAAGATGATGGGAATCAGAATGAAGCTAAGGATATGTTTCTTACTCTTGGTTTCTCTGTGAAATTTCATTGTGCTATGACATGTTGTGTTGCCATTAATGCCAAAGAGGGAGATTGTTGGATACAATTGTCTGAAGGACATTGTTGGATTAGCTATGTGTTGTCTTTGATGTCACACAAATGTCATATCAATTATCACTCTCAGTATCTACCAAGCTCAGTCGGTCAGCTAGGCGGTTTTTAGTGTCTACCAAGTTCTCTCAGGTGTCTAAAGGAAACATGATAGGGTAACAGTGTTAACTGAGCCTCCTCAGTTATCGAAGGAAAATTAGGGGTTACCGAGCTCTCTTGGTCTCCAAAGGATGTTTTAGAATTCACTGTGGTTACCGAGTTCTCTCGGTCACCGAAGGAAATCTTTTCAGGATTAATGTTTACCAAGCAAGGTTGGCCCTTTCAAAGAATTTTGTTATTACAGTTTGTTTATCTCAACTAACTGTTATAATAATTATTAGTGCCAACTTGACAATCTAAATGATTATGAAATGGCATATATATATAGAAGGTCAAGTGGTGAATAAAAGATATATAGCATGCATAAATCATTTTGAAGAAAGGTGTGTGTGAATTTTGAAGGATGGTCAGATATCCTTGAGGAGCAGCAAAGATTTAATTGATCAGTAAAGATCTAGTGAAACAGAACATAGATCTATATTCAGTAATTCAGTTGCAGGTCATTTCATTGTTACTCTCTAGCAATTGTAGCAGTGATATCAAAATCTCTTAACTGAGTTGGTTTAACAACCATTTTGTAAATCCTCTAATAAGGTAACAGTTCTATTGAATTATTTCAAGACCTCTTACAAGGCCACTCCTAGCAGGGTGATTAAATCCTCTAACAAGCTCACACCTAACAGTGTGTTTTGTAACCTTTTACCGGGTTGGCTTCTAACCGGGCATCACTTCAGAAGAGTGAAAAATAGTAACTAGTTACATTGGTGGTTTTTCCCATATTGGGTTTCCACGATAGATCTGGTATCTCTTGTGTTCATGTTATTTTGTTTATTCATGTAAGTTAATCAGTGATGAATGCTTAAGAATAGTTTAATTATTACACACTTCAAGGATCAAGTTTTCAACATTTCTCTGTATATTTACCGAGTGGCACAGTAAATAATTTGTTAAGATATTTAAGGGATCAGTGGTAATATTTTTGTGGTTAACTAATTCACCCCCCCCCCCTCTCAGTTACTGCATCTATATTTCCAACAATACAATGATACAAGATTGCAAAAAGGAGGAAGAAGAAGATCACATCTTCACCAAATAAGAACAAGAAGAATCAACTACCACAAGGATCATCCAATACTGGTACATGAATGTTAGAATCTCAAATGGTAAAAGAATCACTACCTCCCAACCTCGTGAACCTAAATGGTCGACTCCCACCATGTTAAGGAGATAACATCAGATCCCACTTGAATAACAAACAACAATAGAACAAACTAAGGAAGTGATATTGAAAGATTCTAACTCAAAAGGTACAACATAAACAACCAGAGGCAACCAACACATGTAGGAAATCTAAGGTGCATAAAGGAAGTTTCATCACACGAGCCAACTCTAAGGTTATCCTGGTAGTCTCTTCAGACCCCGATGCCCTAGTGACTCTATGTGGTATCAGTAACCCCTTGTGAAGACAAGGTACTAACTATGCCATATCTAGTCCTTGTAGGTGTCAAGCATCTTCTCACTCCCATCCTAGTACAAAACTCAATGAGGAACTCAGGCATGGGTGAGGCACATAATATCTTATTAGGTTCATTTTAAACTCTCAATGCCATTAATTATCACTTATTAAGCTACTTGTAATAGGATATCCTGGCAGCCACTTTCGAGCTCTGACACCAATTACAAGTCACTTCCCACTATACACTTAGATAACCTACCCTAGTGTTTCACAAGATCAAGTATAAATCTAAGTTAACACAACTCATAAATCTTAATAACTAGATCCAACATGCAAGACCAAAAATCACCATAGAACAGTCCCACATAGGGTTAGAATAACTCATTCAACCTAACATAGTATGCAAGGCAAACAAAAGTGATATCCAAAACACCCAATACACCCACCTCTGGATTACATCCCTAAGATTCAACTACATCCCCTAATGAACAAATCAAGATGCATTGTCCAAAAGCATCTGAAGTCGCAATGACAAACCATGTCTACTAATGAATGCACATGAAAAATTTACTAAACAATAAAATCCCAATTAAATAAATAAAACAATCTTTATCATAAAAATTTCCTAATCATTTGATAATAATTTGGTTCAAAAAATAAATATAATTCTCTTAATTAGAATTAATCCAAAAACATCTAAAATTCTTTATATCAATAAAAGATATAAATATCTAAACAATATAAATATCAATTATATACTAAAGTAATCATTAATTAATAACAATTATTAATTAATTAAAAACTAGATATAATACCAAAAAGGAAATTAATAAAAATTAATTTAAAATTTAAATTAATCTATATTAAAAAATAACCAAATGTAACAAATACCCCAAATTAAAAATATACAATAAACTATATTATAGACAAAATTCCCTTAAATTAACAAAATAACCATTAATTCTAAATGATCAAATCTAAATCACAAAAATGAGCATTTAATAATATAATAAATTAAACAAATGTTAAAACTTAAAATAAATAATAAAAATTTAAACAATATTCAAAAAAAATTGAAAAAGACAAAGAAGGGGTCATGGGCCTCGCACGGTACCCAAAAGAACTTAACCTAAACATGCAACTAAGTTTGCAGAATCTTTTTTAAAAAAAAAGTTAACATACAAGATAAAAATCAATGTAGAAGCCATTACCATTTACTCACATTAATACAAACAACAAACATAGGTTACAAGTCTCAAGGTTTCCTCGACAAAGATTACGTTAATATAAAATTAATTAATTTAGATTAGACATAATTACAAACTCATATAAACAAATGAAAGACAAATGAAACATCACATAAAAGATAACATAGATACAATTGGTACCATAAGGTAACCATAATAATCTACATCCATTGCACATGTCACAGGGTATGCGAATACAATAACCGAAAAGAAGTATGACATGATAACTTTGTAGAACTGATATAATGATACAAGATCACAAAAAGGAGGAAGAAGAAGAAGATCACATCTCCACCAAAGAAGAAAAAGAAGAATCAACTACCACATGCATCATCCATCATTGGTACATGAACGTTAGAATCTCAAATGGTAAAATAATCACTACCTTCCGACCTCATGAACCTAAATGGTCCACTCCAACCATGCTGAGGAGATAACATCAGATCCCACTTGGATAACAAAAAACAATAGAACAAACTAAGGAAGTTATCCTGAAAGCTTCTAACTCAAAAGGTACAAAATACACAACCAGAGACAACCAACACATGTAGGAAACCTAAGATGCATAAAGGAAGTGTCATCACATGAGCCAACTCTAAGGTTATCCTGGTAGTCTCTTCAGACCCTGGTGCTCTAGTGACTCTATGTGGTATCAGTAACCCCTTGTGAAGACAAGGTACTAACTATGCCATATCTAGTCCTTGTAGGTGGCACGCATCTTCTCACTCCCATCCTAGTACAAAAATCAATCAGGAACTCAGGCAAGGGCAAGGCACATAATATCTTATTAGGCTCATTTTAAACTCTCAATGCCATTAATTACCACTTATTAAGATACTTGTAATAGGATATCCCGGTAGCCACTTCCGGGCTCTGGCACCAATTAAAAGGCACTTCCTGCTATACACTCAGATAACCCACCCTAGGGTTTCACAACATCAAGTATAACTCTGAGTTAACACAATTCATAAATCTCAATAGCTAGATCCAACAAGCAAGACCAGAAATGACCATAGAACAATCCCACATAGGGTTAGAACAACTCATTTAACCTAACAGAGTATGCAAGGCAAATAAAAGTGATAGCCAAAACACCCAATACACCCGCCTCTCGATTACATCCCTAACAGTCAACTACATCCGCTAATGAATAAATCAAGATGCATTGTCCAAAAGCAACTGAAGTCACAACAAAAAACCATGTCTACTAATGAATGCACATGCAAAATTTACTAAACAATAAAATCCCAGTTAAATAAATAAAACAATCTTTATCATAAAAATTTCCTAATCATTGGATAATAATTTGGTTCACCAAATAAATATAATTAGAATTAATTAGAATTAATCCAAAAACATCTAAAATTCTTTATATCAATAAAAAATATAAATATCTAAACACTATAAATATCAATTATATACTAAAGTAATCACTAATTAATAACAATTACTAATTAATTAAAAACTAGATATAATACCAAAAAGGAAATTAATAAAAATTAATATAAAATTTAAATTAATCTATATTAAAAACTAACCAAATGTAACAAATACCCCAAATTAAAAATATACAATAAACTATATCATAGATAAAATTCCCTTAAATTAACAAAATAATTGTTAATTCTAAATGATCAAATCTAAATCACAAAAATTAGCATTTAATAATATAGTTAATTAAACAAATGTTAAAAATTAAAATAAATAATAAAAATTTAAACAATATTGAAAAAAAATTTGAAAAAGATAAAGAAGGGGTCACGGGGCCTGCACGGTACCCTTTGGGGTACTGACGTGCGTGAGTACCCTGCAGTATTGCTGCACGGCAGCCCCTAAGGGACTGTCATGCATCAGTATCACGTAGGTACTGCACGCACAACAACTTTACAGGGTCTGCCAAAAGGGTGTGGGGGGTACAGTCCCCCCTCCCTTTATATAAATATTTTTTTATAATTTTTTTTTAAAAGTTCCTTTTTTTTAAAAACAAACTTAATTAATTTCCATTTTATTTAAAAAATAACTTTATTTAAATTTATAAATATCTAACATAGTAAAGGAAACCAGTAAATATATATTTCACTGGGCTGACCTTGCTCGGTAAACACTAATCCGAAGAGATTTCCTTTGGTGACCGAGAGAACTCGGTAAGCACTGTGAATTCTGTAACATCCTTTGGAGACCGAGTGAACTCGGTAAACACTAACTTTCCTTTGATAACCATGGAAGCTCGGTTAACACTATTTTCTGCCATATTTTTCTTTGACGCCTGAAATATCTCGGTAGATACTAAAAACTGCCTGTAGACTAACTGAGCTCGGTAAATACTAGGAACTGCTTTGCTAACCGACTAAGCTCGGTAAATTATATGACATTTGTGTGACATTAAAGACAACACACAATTAATCCAACAATCTCCTTCAGACAATTGTATCCAACAATCTCCCTCTTTGGCATTGATGGCAACACAACATGTCATAGCACAATGAAATTTCATAGAAAACATAGAGTAAGGAACATATCGTTAGCTTCATTCTGATTCTCATCTATGAGAACTCCATCTGTCAGCAAAATTCTCTTTCTGACTAAAAACTCTCCAAGAAAACTCTTAGAAATCTTAAGAAATTTCTTGAAGTATGATAGCAAACTCTCCCTCTTTGACAACACATGCCAAAGACAACAAATACTAGGTGAATAACAATGTACCTTGAGTACTGATTCATATGCAATGATTCCTTCACTAAGCTGCATCAACTGACTGATCTTCAATATGCTTTGGTTGATGCATCACTAAAACTTCATTTAGTGAGCCTCGGATAGGGGAATGACCCCTAACTTACCTCTTAGATACAAGAATGCATCCTTAGGTAGTGGCTTGGTGAAGATATCTACAATTTGTTCTTTTGTATGAATATATTCCAATTTGATTTCCTTGTCTTGCACCAATTCTCTGACAAAGTGATATTTTATAGCAATGTTCTTAGCTTTGGAATGCATTACTAGATTCTTTGAAATATTTATTGCACTTGTATTATCACAAAATATAACAACTGGTTCTTTGATCTCAACCTTCATGCCTTCCAATAACTGTTTAAACCAAACAATATTAGAGTAGTTTACTGCTGTAGCAACATATTTTGCTTCTGCTGTGGATTGGGATGTGCAATTTTGCTTTTTACTAGTCCAAGATACCAACCTCTTGCCAAGAAAGAATGCTCCACCACTTGTACTCTTTCTATCATTAATGTTTTCTGCCCAATCAGCATCAATAAACACTTTTAAGTCCAGATTGCCTCCAAATTTATACCACAAGCCATAATCTTCAGTTCCTTTCAAGTATCTCAAGATTCTTTTGATTGCCATCATATGATTTTCTCTGTGTTTTGTTGAGAATCTTGCTACAATACCAACTAGTAAGGCAATATCACGCCTTGTATGAACTACATACTATAATTTTCCAATCATTGATCTATATAAGGTCTAATCTACTTCTTTTGAATCATCATCTTTTGTAAGCTTTAGTCCTGTACACATGGGTGTACCAACTGGTTTTGCATCTTCCATACCAAACTTCTTAAGTATTTCCTTGATGTATTTAGACTGAGTAATGTAGATAACGTACTTGCTCTATTGAATTTGAAGACCAACAAAAAACTTTATCTGACCAAACATAGACATTTCAAATTCTTTGTTCATTTTCTCTAAAAATTCTTTGCACTGATCATCATTACCTGTAAACACAATATCATCCACAAATATTTCTGCCAAAACAATTCTATTATCTGGTCCTTCTTTGATGTATAAACTACTGTTATCATTAGCACTTTTGAAACCAATCTAAATAAGATAGTTATGTAATCTTTCATACCATGCTCTAGGGGCTTGTTTTAGACCATACAATGCTTTGTGTAACTTGTAGACCATATCCTTTTTGTCTGGATCAACAAAACCTTCAGGTTGCTCAATGTAGACTTCTTCATCAAGAATACCATTGAGAAATGTAGATTTTGCATCCATCTGATATACCTTAAATCCTTTATGTGCTGCATATGCAAGTAGAGTTCTTACACCTTCTAATCTTGCAATAGGAGCAAAAGTCTCTCCATAATCTATACCTTCTTCTTGAGAATACCCTTTACATACTAATCTAGCTTTGTTTCTAGATACTTGACCATCTTCATTCAGCTTGTTTCTGAATACCCATTTTTTTGCAATTACATTTTTGTCTTTAGGCCTAGGTACAAGAGTCCATGTCTTGTTTTTCTCTATTTGTTCTATTTCTTCATTCATAGCCTCAATCAACTTTCATTTTCCAATGCTTTTTTAACATTTCTAGGTTCAAAATCAACAAGTAAACATGTACCTTTTAGTTTACTTCTTGTCATAGTACCATCTGATTTGTTTCCAATAATCTGATCTGGTGTATGATGCTTCCTGACATACCTGGCCAATATAGGTTCCTTGCCTCTTGAATGAGTTATATTGTCATTTTCTTGAATTTCATCTTCAGGTTTAGTTTGCTTGGGCTCGATAGATATTTTCTCGGTAGCTTTAGGCTGAGACTCAGTTTCTGGTGACTCAATTTGAACTTCTTCTTGTGACTCGGTTACTATACTGGGCTCGGTAGATGCAGTTTCCTTATTGACAGATGTGTCTGGCAATGTATCAAGTTCAATGTAAACAAATCTTTTGTAATCCTCTGGTTCCTTTTTGCTTTCTTCTTCAGTCTTTTCTACAAACTCATCAATTTTCACATGTGCACTTTCTATGATTTTGTGATTAGACAAATTCAGACATCTATATACTTCACTTTTTGCAAGAATATCCCAAAAATATTCCTTCATCACTTTTTACATTAAATTTTCCTTTTCTAGATTCTTTTAAGATGTAACATTTACTACCAAATACTTTCAGGTAACTTACATTGGGTTTATATCCATACCATAACTCATAAGGAGTTTTGAATGTGTCTTTCCTCAACTGTACTCAGTTCAAGGTATGAACTGCAGTGCTAATAGATTCCTTCTAGTATTTCATAGCAATGTTCTTTTCAATCATTAGAGTCCTTGCACAATCCATGATAGATCTATTCCTTCTTTTAGCTATTCCATTCTACTTAGGAGTTCTTGGGGCTGATACCTATCTTTTGATTCCTCTTTCAATGTAGAAATTATTGAATTCATGGGAGATGAATTCACCACCTCTGTCTGATCTTAAGCACTTCATTCTTTTTCCTATTTCCTTTTCTACTCTTGCCAAATACCATTTGAATTTCTCAAATGCTTTTGATTTTTCTCTTAAATACATAACAGTCATCATTCTAGAGTAATCATCAACAAAGAGAATAAAGAATTTTTCTCCAGTATAGCTTTCAATTCCAATAGGTCCACATAAGTCAGTATGCATAATATCCAAAATATCTTCAGACTAATAGTTTTTACTTTTAAAGCTAGTCTTTCCCATTTTACCAATCTGACAATTCTTGCATAGACCAACATCAGGCTTCTTCAAAGTAGGAATACCTCTTACATTCTTCAATTTGCTTATTTTCACCATATTATCAAAATTTACATGACATAACCTTTTGTGCCATAACCAACTTTCTTCAATTTCAGAAATAAAACGTGAGCATTCACCAAGATCAAGATAAAATAGGTTACCTTTGGTTTGTTTGCCTAAACCAATTAGTTTTCCTTTGTCATCCAGCAGTCTTGCTTTTCCATTCATGAATTCAACCTTGAATCCAATGTTGATTAGTTGTGCTACACTTAGAAGATTATGCTTTAGTCCTTCAACCCAATATGCATTATCACATATAAGTTCTTTGGTTAATGAAATTCATCCTCTTCCTTTTAGACAACAAGGTTCATTGTTTCCAAACCTTACATTACCACCATCATAGTCTTCAAGGTGTTCAAACTTTGTTTTGTCACCAGTCATATGATGTGAGCATCCACTGTCTATAATCCATGTATCATCTTTGCTTATATGAGAGATAAGTGCCATCTCATCTTCATCATCATCAGATTCATCTTTTACAGCAACGAAGACAATTTCTTCTTCACTTTCTAACTGGATTTTCTTGCCCTTCTTAAGTGAAAGTTTGGCCTCAAATGCTGATTCAATATTTTTAGAAGTTGGAACATAGTTGTCATAGTTATCTAATTCAAAAGCTATCAACCTTCAAACTAAGGCATCCAAAGTTATATTGTGATTTTGTTCACATCTTCTTTCTTGAATAGCAAATACTCTTATTGCATAGATAGGAAGCAATGTTCTAAGAACCTTACTTATAATAGTTTCATCATCAATTTTTCCTCTAGAAGCTCTGAGTGCACTAACACTCACCTTGATCCTTTCAACATATTTTGCAATGTTTTCATCTTCTTTCATCTTCATCTGATCAAACTGTCCTCTTAGGCTTTCTGCTTTGGCTCTCTTCACATTGTCATCACCACCATAAATTTTCTTCAACTTGTTCCACATTTCATAAGCAGTTGTACAGTCTTTGATCTCATCAAAATCTTCATAGATAAGAGTTGATGCAATGTCTATCATCATGGTGTTATGGTTCTTTTTCTCTACAATGTCTTCAATAGTTAATGTGCCAGTAGGAACTGTATATTCTTGATCAATATATTTGCATCCTGAATCACCAATGGAAGCCAAATGAAGTCTCATGAGACCTTGCCAAGCTGAAAATTTATCTTTGTTAAGCCTTGGAATTTCTCTCTTGTAAGACATCTTGATCTTTAGCTTAGGTCCTTGAAACCCTTCCTACAAGCACCAAAAGCTCTGATACCAATTGTTGGAAATATAGATGGAGTAACTAAGAGGGGGGGGTGAATTAGTTAACCACAAAAATATTACCATAGATCGCTTAGATTTTTTATTAAATCATTTACTACTATTATACTGAAAACTCAGTTATTACAGTGAGTATTAATTATAACTATTCTTAAGCATTCATCAGTGATTAACATACATGAATAAAGAAAGTATCATGAACAAAAGAGACACCAAATTTAATGTGGAAACCCAATATGGGAAAAACCACCAATGTAACTAGTTACTATTTTTCACTCTTCTGAAGTGAGCCCTATTAGGAGCCAAACTGGTTAAAGGTTAAAAAACACACTGTTAGATGTGACCTTGTTAAAGGATTTAATCACCCTATTAGGAGTGGCCTTGTAAGAGGTCTTGAAACAATTCAATAGAACTGTCACCTTGTTAGAGGATTTACAAAATGGTTGTTAAACCAACTCAGTTAGGAGATTTTGAAATCACTGCTACAATGGTAAGAAAGTAACAATGAAGTGACCTGAATAATGATGCAACTAAATTGCCGATTACAAATCTCTATTTTGCTTCACTAGATCCTTCCTTATCAAATATATCTCTGCTGCTCTTCAAGGATATCTAATCATCCTTCAAAATTTTCTCACACTTTTCTTCTTTTTACTTGCACACACTTTTTAATTCACAACTTGACCTTCTATATATATATCATTCGGATTGTCCATTCAAATTGTCAAGTCAGCACTAATAACATTACTAATCATTACAACAGTCGGCTAGAATAAACAAACTTTATTTCTCAAAATAACAAATTCCTTCACTGGGCCGACCTTGCTTGGTAAACACTAATCCAAAGAGATTTCCTTTGGTGACCGAGAGAACTCGGTAAGCACTGTGAATTCTATAACATCCTTTGGAGATCGAGTGAACTTGGTAAACACTAACTTTCCTTTGATAACCATGGAAGCTCAGTTAACACTATTTTCTACCATATTTTTCTTTGACACTCGAAATATCTCAGTAGATACTAAAAACTGCCTACAGACCGACTGAGCTCGGTAAATACTGGGAACTACTTTGCTAACCGACTGAGCTCAGTAAATGATATGAAATTTGTGTGACATCAAAGACAACACAAAATTAATGCAACAATCTCCTTCAGACAATTGTATCCAACATCACGTCAAATAGAAATATAAAACAAACACATCAACCATACACATGCAAGTATGGGGTCAATAAAACCATAAGCATAAATGATTTCCTAACATATAATATAACATCCTAGAATAATCATAACATTTATAAAATTAGACTAGGGGTGGGGTACTACAGAACAACACTTAAAATACCATGAAACATAGTGAATATAGGCAAGCAACTAGAAACCACACTAGTGTACTTATTAAATCAGCAACATGCCCGGTTGTGAGGCCTTTCAGGTTTCGGCCTTATACAATGAGAATTATGAATTTAGAGACTCATCTCACATCCTATCTTCTTTTCTACTTCTACTACCATCCTAGTACCATCTACACAATACTTATCTACATCAACCCAAGCTGCAAATATATAGATAGAAAAGACACAAGTCGGCCAATTAGGAATTTAATTATATTAAAGGTCCACTTACGTGGAGAAACCAAAACTAAACCAAGAAATAACAAAACATGATGTGAGGATGCATTTAGGTCGACATGTGATCCAAGAATAGATCCCCAATCACAAAAGCTCCAATTTCCCCGTATGGAATTGCGCAAGATGAAATACCACACGTTTCATGAGCGAAACTGGTAGAAAATTGATGCCCAAGGGAAACAGTGATAACTTTCAGAAATGAATTAGGATGTGTGCCCTTAGGAGAATGCTCAATATTAGGTCCACAACACTCCATTAATTGCATAGGCAAGAAACCAACCGCAACAATGGTGACAAAACAAACATTAGATAGGTATAGGAAACAAGAAATATTTTTGGTAATGCAAGATTGCTCAAGACCCAAGATGCTCCTGCATCACATTCTTCCTTGTTAAAAGGTTGATTTCATGGCTTGGCAAGAAGCAAGATTGCATTGCTTAGTCTACAACAGAATCATAGTATATTGTAGTAATAATCAATTGTACATAGATCATGTGGATGAAGAAAATGTTGGACATTGGAATATGTCTTGAAGATTAAGTTAGTATCCATTGTGAGAATACTAGCACAGTAAATATGTCAAAGAATCATGTTATACATTTGAAGACAAAACATATAGCAATAAAGTATCATTTCTTTAGAGATAAGGTAGGAGAGAAAGAAGTGAAGTTAGAATATGTGAATACAAAGGAGAAAATAGTAGACATTTTTACAAAACCTCTACCCAAGGATAAAATTGAGTATTTGAGAGGTATGCTAGGGGTCATACCCATGCCTACTCTTGAATAATTAATGCATAAATTGCATTAGTCTAGAAATATCAGAGCACTATTTCATTATCTGGACTAAATTCTTGATGCTTCTCCTATGTGGGAGTATCTTTATTTGAGTTGAGTCTCTGAGGACTCTTAGAGACATAATGACACCTTTGACATTGATGTCAATGGGGGAGAGAATAACAGATGAAATATAGTATGAGAAAAAAAATATGAGAGGATCATCCCTTGGGAGAGAAATTTTTTGATTGATGAAGAGGATTTGATGATTTATGAAGAGGATTTGAAAAGATACTAATGCATAGGGAGAGTAACATATGCAGTAGAGGCATATTGGTATTTATGGAACTTAGATGTTTTTCATCTATGTTGTCATCAATGCCAAAGGGGGAGATTGTTAGCATGAATGATGATTGCATTTCTATGGGGGATTATCCTAGTAATTTTGGAAACTAGGATTCCACAGATTTGATTGCTATCCACAAAGTTCATAGATAAATAGCATGTGGAAACTAGGATTCTCACAGATTTGATTGCAGAACTTTGTGGATAGCACTCATGGTTGTTTAAGTTATGATGTGAGAACATAGGTCCATGTTGGAAATTGGATTGAGATCTTATTGCAATCATATGGAGTTGTGATCGTACATGTGATGTCAATTATGGTGTGTGTATTGGCAAAGACCTATTTGGAAGCCCACTTGGAACATGTTTCAAGTAATATGACGAGCAGGCTTGATTTATGGATCTGAATAATAAATTGATGTAATTGTTATGTTATAAAATTATAAGAGGTGTCATGTGCATCTTCACATGGGTCCATTTGTATTTTGTAAATAGGATTTATCCTATATAGGCCGACCCAGATTTAATTATTTTGACTTGTATATAAGGATTGAAATCCTTGGAAAATAAGGTGTAGCTACACATGCAAAGTGTAGAGGTAAATGAAAGCTTAATGTTGCATTGGTTACTATTTAGAGAACAATAGTTGTGAACTTCAACACAAGGTTGAGATTTCTTGGTAGTGGTTGAGTACTTGAAGCAGTTTCAGAATAGAATTATCTCAATCTTGAAGTTGTGAGGTTTGGAGAACCTGAGGGTGGCTTTAACTCTCAAATCTCTTGATCAGGTTGATATATTGTACACCCCTAACAAGGTTATTTCCTCTATTAGGGATGGACTCTTATTAGGGTCAATTCCTTAACAGGGATCATGTTGTAAAAGACTCCTAACATGGTTTGTCCTTTAACAAGGACTTTCCTATTATAAAACTCGGCTCCTAACAAGGTCATAACTCTTAACAGGGTTATTATACTCATAGTTTAGATATTTGTGGGTACCATCCCCACCTATGTTTTTTCCTTAACAAGTTTTTCCTTGAGAACAAATTGTGGTGTTCATGTGTATGTGTGTTATTGCTGCATTTACTTTTCAGTTCAGTATTTTGTGTCCAACAATAAGTTTGAAGTTAAAGTTTAAAGTATTGTATATTGGCATCAATAATTCAACCCCCTCTCAATTTATTAATACATTGTTATTCTAACAAAATATGTCATGCAAAATATATTTTCAATTTGACCTATAAATATAAATTAAATAGGCTTTATTTATGGATTGATTTTATGAATCCTTTAAATTTATATATACACTTACCAATTTTGATCAAACCTAAAATATGATCATAATTAGTAGAAGTCAATGGACTGTCATCAAAGCTTTCATCCTCAACTTCGTAATTTGTATTAGTAACATCTAGTGGAACCAAATTCCATTCACTAACATATACCCATTTTTGGTTGATACATTCACCATAGTTTTTTAGAAATGCAGTCATAACAAAAGCATGAGTAACCTCTAGTGTACAATGACCACACATTACTATTTGTACTCATAACTTAAT
This sequence comes from Chamaecyparis obtusa, assembly GCA_027943335.1. NCBI lineage: Eukaryota > Viridiplantae > Streptophyta > Pinopsida > Cupressales > Cupressaceae > Chamaecyparis > Chamaecyparis obtusa. Next base: position 272,207 of record BSBK01005798.1, read on the forward strand.
GCAAGGATCTTGTTTTTTCTACCCTCTTGCATCCATGGATTGGTCTTCTATCAACATCTGAACAAGAAACACATGTAAAAATTTAAGACAAGTTAAAATGTTATGATGTTTTATCCTGATTTGGCACCACAAAATGCATCTTTCACCACTCAACTACATCATGAGCATTATTTATATGATATCCCTAATATTCCAATTGATACTTTCTTAAAACATGTTTGATACAAGCTAGTGCAACAACATTCTCTCCCTTTCCATGTCCAATCTCAAAGAAGCTCCAGATATGTGGTATCTATTGGTATCGATGATATATGCATAGTGCATAAAATGGCCTTAATGATTTAAATTGTGTTGCACATCCATCTGACCAAACAAAATGCTTTCCAATTTTCATGCCTTTGTTTTCCAAATATCCAAAAATGTCTTAAATAAATACTGAACAAAATGTATGCAATTCTATTTATCATCACTAATCTAAAAGTGATATTATTTCTTTATGACCCATTCTTGATATGTCATTTCAACACCATCCAAACCTAATTGTGCAATTCAATAAGACATGTGTACCATGATAGTGACCTATTATGTCTAGTAGTATTGTTCTTGAAGTTGTTTTTGAGAAAAAAAAAGAATAATTCTCTCCAAAGTCAACAACTGATAAAATTATTCCAACTGAAAAAGTTTCTTTTAGCATTTGGCACTATTTTTCTTGTCATTTAGACAAAAAAACATGACATATATATGGTTGAATCAATTTACCAAAATTAAGTATACATATTCCAACATGTATCTCCTCCTCTATATATTCCAGCCTTGTTGATTCTTTCCCAACTTTTGTTTCATAATTTATGTACTTGTAACTATTACATTTTACAACCCTTGTTATGTCAGTATCTTCAAGTCTCAAAGGAAATTTAGCCAAATCCCCATATGTTTGACATGTTCCTCTTATGCAATCTATTTTAGGTATTTTATGATCAATTTATTTGTTATATTAGATTGATGCTATGAATTGGCTTGGACATTTAGGAAAATCATTTTGAGAACCACCACTTTCTTCTATTATCTTTATAAACCCTTGATAGTAGAGATAAAATTCAATATGATATCAACAACAACAAGTTTCAAAAGATTTATTTATCTTTACAAAATATGGCTTTAATATTTCAAACATTGTTTGTCCAATCTTAATGTCAAGATTTGAATTACAAAATGAGAGATACAATTCATGTTGTGTGGTGTCCAACAAATATTTTGTGTGTTGGAAATATTCCTTAGGCTGAGTCCTCTTCTTCATAACATCTCTTGTATTTGGTGAAGGACAAGTATGATGAGTCCAAAATATCATAACCAAGTTCCTAATTGTTTCCTTATTCCTATCAGAGCGAGGAGCTCTACACATTAGTGCCCAATTACCTTCCAATGTAGTATCATCCAAATTGATTCTCCTTTTCAAACAATGTGTTATTATCTTCCTATTGTACCCGATATGAGATGAAAGTGAAGAAATTTGTCTTTTTTGGGACATGTTTTTATTTAAAATAGATGTCAGTATCACTCTTCTTGAAATAGACTTATGTGTAGATCTAGTTGTTTTCCCTATGGAATGTAAACCTTCCTTTACACTTTCAACAACATTTTTTTGTATGTTACATGATTTTATCTTTTTCAAACTTGCATCTACACCCAACAATTTTAATGGCTCTTTTAACTCATTTTTAAGAAGTGTAATTGATAATAGTTGGGTTTTATCAAGAGTATCAAGATTCTCAAATTGTGTAAGTATTTGCTTAGACTTTTTATTCAATGCCCTCTTCATAGTAGTTATGGGTTGTTTAATGCAATCTCTCAATTTTTACACATCCATTTCAATTAAATTATCTATTATTTTATGATTAATTTTTCTCTTCAACTATTGGGATAGACAAACATTCTCATCTGTTACTTGTACTTTAGCTGCAAAAAAAATTTAAAAAAATCTCTTAATAGATCATCTTAAGGGGACCTTGATGAAATATGTAGAAACAATCTCATATTAAAGGGAATAGTTAATAACCTAATGAGAGAAACACATACTTATTTGACCTTGGGATGACCCTTCTCAAAAATCCATTACTTCAACTTGGGATATCCCTTATCCGACATTTTCTTCATCAAAGGCTATGTAGACAATAAAATCAATAGTCTTAAGGAAAAAGACCCAAAATTCTTATTGACCATAAGGAGACTACATTAAGACAGTGAGAGAGAGAGAGAGAAACGTGTACTTGTTTGATATTCTGAAATTTGTGCCTATTGAGCTTGCGATGACCCTTCTCCAACATTTGAAGGTTGTGCTTGTCGAGTTTGCGATGACCCTTCTCCAACTTCTGAAGGTTGGGCTTGTTGAGCTTGTGATGACCCTTCTCCAACTTTAGAAGGTTTTTCTTCTTGAGAATTTCCAACATACGAACCTAAAATTATTAAACAAAAGTTCGAATGAAATTTCCTATGTATAAAGTTTAATTGGGTACTAATAGGTCTAATTGGGTGGTAATAGGTCTTTAGGGGTAATATTACTCATAGTGGGTCTAATGGGGTCCTAAGGGGTCATATAACCTTTATCATAGGTCCTAATAGGTCTAATTAGGTCTAATTGGATCTAATTGGGTCTAATTAGGTCATAATAGGTCTAATTATGCTTAAGGGGTCCTATTTCTCATATGATGTCCTAATAGGTCTAATTGGGTCTAATTAGGCAAAAAAGTGCAACTAATTGGTCCTAATAGGACTGATTGGGTCTAACTGGGTCTAATTAGGTGCTAATATATCTAAATTAGGTCCTAATAGGTTTAATTAGGTATAATTAGGTCCTAATAGGTCTAATTAGGTGCTAATAGGTATTAAGGGGTCATATTACTCATAGTGGGTCTAATGGTGTCTTAAGGGGTCAAATCACCTATCATAGGTCCTAATAGGTCTAATTAGGTCATAATAGGTCTAATTAGGTCATAATAGGTCTAATTATGCTTAAGGGATCCTATTACTCACATGATGTCCTAATATGTTTAATTGGGTCTAATTAGGTGCTAATATGTCTTAATTAGGTCCTAATAGGTTTAATTGGGCATAATTAGGCCCTAATAGGTCTAATTAGGTGCTAATAGGTCTTAAGGGGTCATATGACTCATAGTGGGTCTAATGGGGTTTAAGGGGTCATATAACTTAATTGGGTCTAATTAGATCCTAATAGGTCTAATTAGGTCTAATTAGGTCATAATAGGTCTAAATGGGTGTAATGGGGTCTTAAGGGATCATATAACTTATCAAAGGTCCTAATAGGTATAATTGGGTCTAATTAGGTCCTAATAGGTCTAATTGGGTCTAATAGGCTCCTAATAGGTCTAATTGGGTACTAATAGGTCTTAAGGGGTCATATTACTCATATTGGGTCTGATGGGACCTTAAGGGGTCATATAACTTATCATATGTCCTAATAGGTCTAATTAGATTCCAATAGGTGTAATAGGTCTAATTAGGTCTAATTAGGTATAATTAGGTCCTAATAGGTATAATTAGGTCGTAATAGGTCTAGTTATGCTTAAGGGGTCCTATTGCTCATATGATGTCCTAATAGGATTTATTGTGTACTAATAGGTCTAACTAGGTGCTAATAGGTCTTAAGGGGACATATTACTAATAGTGGGTCTAATGGGGTCTTAAGGGGTCATATAACCTATCATAGGTCCTAATAGGTCTAATTGGGTCTAATTAGGTCATAATAGGTCTAATTATGCTTAAGGGGTTCTTTTTCTCATATGATGTCCTAATAGGTCTAATTGGGTCTAATTAAGAAAAATAGTGTAACTAATTGGTCCTAATAGGTCTAATTTTGTCTAATTAGGTCCTAATAGGAGTAATTGGGTATAAGTAGGCCCTAATTGGTCTAACTAGGTCTAATTAGGAACTAATATATCTTAAATAGGTCCTAATAGGTTTAATTAGGTCCAAATAGGTCTAATTAGGTTCTAATAGGTATTAAGGGGTTATCTAATTCATAGTGGGTCTAATGGGGTCTTAAGGGGTCAAATAACATATCATAGGTCATAATAGGTCTAATTGGTATATTTAGGTCTACTTAGGTCTAATTAGGTCGTAATAGGTCGTAATAGGTCCAATTATGCTTAAGGGGTCATATTGCTCACATGATGTCCTAATAGGTTTAATTGGGTCTAATTACATGCTAATATATATTAGTTAGGTCCTTTAATGAGGCATAATTAGGTCCTATTAGGTCTAGTTAGGTGTTAATAAGTCTTATGATGTAGGAGCATCCTGGGATTCTTGGCAATCCTGTATTAACCAAAAATATGTTTGTCTTTGAAGGTAGATTGTTGGTTTTGATCTTGGTTTGGAGAGTTCATGCTTGGTTTGGGAGTTAATGGTTGCTCAGTTTGTGTGTTTACTGGGGTGATCAGTCTTTGAAGGCTTCTTGGTAACTAAAGGCATTGGTTCCCTGGTGCTTGGTAATAACTATGTTGCTCGGTCATGCTTGACATGGTCAGTTGATTGGCGCTCTGTTATTTCCTTTGTTGCTCGATGTTCTTGCTTACCGATGAGATTATTTGGATGAATTGGCTTGGCCGACTAGTGCATTTGATTTGGGTCATGCTCCTCGAGTTATGGATTGACCATTAGATGTGTGGGGACCTAGATATGGCATGTTGCATTCTTCTATGAAGATATGATGACCATTTGGGGCAATCTTTGAGAGCTTATTTATTTTGTAAGGCTATGTGAGAGCCGACTGATGTTTTAGTATTTAATATTTGTTTATAGAGATTTATTGTTTCATCGGAAAACTTGTGGCTAGGAATCAGTATTTATAGGATGCTTGGGTAGTTTTTTAGGGTATCAGATGATTGGTTGGAAGGTTAGTAGCCTGCAAGCTTAGGAGCAGGAAGATTTCTTGGAAGTTTGAGTAAAAGTTTAGATCTTTCTTGGGTGCCTACCAGTGTGCTTCTTGTTGCAAACCTGGACTAGCTGGATGCTAATGTTGGGGAAAAGATTTAGATCCTATGAGATCTTATATACTATTACTTTCTTTGTAATTGGCTGTAACCGGGAAGACCTTACAACCCAGCACACTGCATGTAATTGGTATCTTGATGAATAAAGACTTCTATTTCAATGCAGATCTGGTGTTCTTGTTGTGTATTTCCATTGCATATTGGTTTGGCTGCAAGGTCGGTCAGTCCTTAATTGGATCCACCTACCTTGACTGCATTAAGTGGTATCAGAGTGAAGTTTGTTCCTATTTAAGAAAAGTTTGTTCCTATTGGAGCCAAGTGGATCTTGTGTATCTAGATCTTGATTTGAAGATGCCTCCAAGGAGAAATCGTAAGATTTCTGAAGAAGAAGAAACTACTGGAGAATTCTATCTTGATGATTTTAGGGCTTTGTAGAAACAAGTGCAAGACCTACAAGAGGAATTGAGAAAGAAGAAGCCTACCTTGAAAGAGGATAGAGATGATGAATCTAAGGAAGATCATTTTGAAGAAGCTAGAGATTCTAAGGAGAATCAAATTCTGAAAGCTATGTCTAAGATTGGGAAGAGACCTAAGATTGAAGTTTCTACAGTTGTTGGAAGCCTTAGCCTTGAAGGATTGATTGATTGGATCAATGAGATTGATGAATACTTTGAGTATGAAGAAATAGAAGATCCTAATAGGGTTAGATTTGCAAAGACTAAATTGAAAGGTCATGCAAATATCTAGTGGAGAGAAGTTCAATTGGAAAGAGGTAGAAGAGGAAAAGAGAAGATCACTAAGTGGAACCGAATGGTTGACAAGTTGAAGAAGCAATTCATTTCCAGTGGATTATGAATTGGAAATGTTTAAGAAGATGTAAGCTTTGAAGAAGACTAAAAAATCGGTACAGGAGTATACCGAGGAGTTTTATAGAATCCTGATTAGGACTGGTCATTCTGAAGCTGATAAAGAAAAGGTTTCTAGGTATGTCTATGGTTTGAGACCTAGTATTAAGGAAGAGTTTCTTACTGTGTGGATGACAACAATTGGTGATGATTATCAAATGGCATTAAAGATTGAAGAGAAGTTGAATAGGAAGTATGAAGGAAAGCAGAATAGTAGGAACTGAGCTGGTAAAACTAGTGAGACTATTGCTAATAGTAGTGTGACAGATAATTATAAGCTTGATGTGGGATTTGGTAGTGGTCAAGTTACTAAGAATGTTGGATAGAGAGGAAGGTGGAAGAATGAGTTCACCAAAACTTTCTATAACTATGGTGAATCTAGTCATAGAAGTTGGTAGTGTCTTGAGAAAAGAGTTGCATTAGCTACTGAAGAAGACATTTATAATGTTCCAGAGAAGGGTGAGACATTTATCACTAGGAGATTAGTTGCATGTGTTCCTGAACCAGTGCAAAGAAGGAATTTGTTCAGAACTAGATGTAAGTGCAAGGATAAGGTATGTAATGTTCTAGTCGATGGTGGCAGTTATGAAAACTTTGTTTTAGATGAAATGGTTAATAAATTGAATTTGGAAAGAAGGAAGCATCCTAATCCTTATCAGATTAGTTGGATACAAGATGTTTCTAAGGTTAGAGTTGAATAACAATGCCTGGTTAAGTTTAAGATTGGATCTTACCGTAATGAGATATTATGTGATGTGTTGCCTATGGATGTTTGTTATCTGTTGCTCAGTAGACCCTGGCAGTTTGACATAAATGTTTTGTTTGATGGTCATGCTAACACTTATGTGGTTAGGCATGAAGGAGCTTGGCATAAGTTGATACCTTTATAAGAGACGGGGGTTAAAGGATGTGGAGTTATCAAGTATTATCCTTATGACAAACCTTAGGAGTCAAAGGTTGATGAACCTATTCTTGTTAAGTCTAGTTTGAAGTAGAAGGAGAATGAAATCTCTGAAGAGTTTTTTGAGATTAAGAAACAAATGGTTTTACTAGCAGAGATGGTTCAATAGATGGTGAAATTTATGGCATAGAGAGATGCAGATGATACTGAGTTGATTGAGGAGTCTGAGATGGATGAACCTTACCGAGGCACTGAGGTGGTCAGTAGTGGTCAGAGTCGGTTGCTAATAGTTGGTGACCAGGAAAGTAAGAATGGTGGAAGACAAAAGGAATTTTTGCATGAGATAGTGAATGAAGTGAAGAATACTTCAGATGAAAGATGAGGAAATGTGGGTGAAGAATAGATTCAGCATACCTATTTTGATTCCCTTGAGGTATTCCTAATTTCCTTATAAGAAAATCTTTTTGACCTGGGGTGTCTGATGTAGGAGCATCCAAGGATTCTTGGCAATCCTAGATCAACCAAAAATATGTTTGTCTTTGAAGGTAGATTGTTGGTTTTGATCTTGGTTTGGAGAGTTCTTTCTCAGTTTGGGAGATTGGTTGCTTGGTTTATGTATTTACTAGGGTGCTCGGTCTCTGAAGGCTGCTCAGTAACTGAAGGCATCGGTTCCCTAGTGCTCGGTAATAACTATGTTTCTCGGTCATGCTTGACATGGTCGGTTGACTGGTGCTTGGTTATTTCATATGTTGCTTGGTATTCTTGCTTACCAGTGAGATTATTTGGATGAATCGGCTTGGCCGACTGGTGCATTTAATTTGGGTCATGCTCCTTGAGGTATGGATTGACCCTTGGACATATGGGGACCTAGATCTAGTGTGTTGCATTATTCTATGTAGATTTGATGATCGTTTGGGGCCATATTTTAGAGTTTATTTATTTTGTAAGGCTATGTGAGAGCCAACTGATGTTTTAGCATTTAATATTTGTTTATAGAGATTTATTGTTTCATCAGCTGACTTGTGGCTGGGAATCAATATTTATAGGATGCTTGGGTAGTTTTTTAGGGTATCAAATGATTGGTTGGAAGGTTAGTAGCCTAAGAGCTTAGGAGTAGGAAGATTGCTTTGAAGTTTGAGTACAAGTTTAGATCTTTGCTAGGTGCCTACCAGTGTGCTGCCTATTACAGACCTGGACTAGCTAGATGCTGATGTTGGGGAAAAGATTCAGATCCTATGAGATCTTATAGACTGTTACTTGCTTTGTAATTGGCCATAACTAGGAAGGCCTTACAACCTAGCACATTTCATGTAATTGGTATCTTGATGAATAAAGACTTCTATTTCAGTGCAGAACTGTTATTCTTGTTGTGTATTTCCGCTACATATTGGTTTGGCTGCAAGGTCGGTCAGTCCTTAATTGGATGCACCCACCTTGACTGTATTATCTTAAGGGGCCATATTACTCATAATGGGTCTAATGGGGTCTTAAGGGGTCATATAACCTAATTGGTTTTAATTAGGTCTAACTAGGTTCTAATAGGTATAATTGGGTCTAATTAGGTCATAAAAGGTTTAATTATTCTTAAGGGATCCTATTGCTCATATGATGTCCTTGTTTAGTTTTAAAAATGTAACCCTAACTCAGGCATTAGGGCTCACCGATATTTCATCCTAACAATGGAAACCTTCTCGAGCTGTAGGTGGACTCTGATTGGGAAGGAATCTCTGGATTCTAGGCCAGTTCCTATTTGATTTGGAATATCACCTCATAACTAAAACTTGAAAGGTTAAAGGGAAAGAGATAACTTAAAATTGAAAGAAAATGGGGTGATACACCAAAACTTGCTTCAGGCTTGTCAAGAAAACTTCAACTAGCATCCACAATACACACACTAATGAGATTGGACTATCATTCACTGATCAACATATAGGTCAACTTATCATCACTATTAGGGTATGAACCACAAACAATAAAATCTGTTAACAAACATAAAAATTCTACAAAAAGGTTTAAATTTTGATCACTTAGAGGAGGAATAGGAATAATTCACTTCTCCTTGTTACAAAAATAGATAAACACTTAATGCAGAAAGAAGAAAATGATTGAATTCAACACTTAGAAATTGATGCAATATGGAGAAACTTGCTTTTTTTTCCTTCAAAACTCTAAAAATGGTTACAAAAATGCAAACAGGGGACATAGGAATGAAAATGTTCACTAATGCTTCCTTTCCCACTATTCTAAACCCCCAAAATTGAAAATCAATCTTGGTTATATGCCCTCCTAAGGCTGAATTCAAAAATCCAGGCCCCCTAAATTTTAGCCCGCTAAAAATGCTGCAATTTTTTTATAAAATAGCCCCAAATTTGGCTCCAAATCAAGCTCTAAAGACCTAAGTTACATGCACAAATTGTGCCTTAAATCTAGCCCTAATGTTGGTAATTTAAAATATATATCTTTAAAAGATATTACCAACAAATTACAACATAATTGAAGCCTAATTTAAAAAACCATGCCCAAACCAATGATAATCTCTCAAATTCATATAACTTAGACTTAAATCTAAAGAAAAACCTAAGTCCCTAGCTATTTTTGATTACATCATCATAATCCTTTGAATATATCCGTTTGCATGGGTACAAGTGGCATTTGTCACTTTGAGGTTCTGGCTGAAATGACTGTAGACATTTAATTGCATTTAGTGGTCCTCTGGCATTGGAACTGAAAATTTGTTTCAACTTGGCACTATCCTTGGTTCATGTAATGCATTTGGGAATTTGGCAAAAACTAAAGTTTAAACCCTTATTCATGACATAAACCTAAAGATGAACTCCATCCTGTAATCCATGTGAAAGATCTTTGTGTTTAATCTCATCTGGAGATCACTAGCTATCATTGCATGGGCTCGGCCTTGACTAGCAATTGGCTTTGAGGCTGGAAATTAAGCTTGGATTGTTGATATCATTGATGAAAAACTTGGCTTTGACTGAGATATCATGGGATTTCTAACTTGAGCTTTTCTCCCTTAAAGCACGGGCTATGATTTGTATTAGCTCAGCCTTAGACTAGAACTTACAATTTAAACACCCTATCTTTCATATTTGGAAGTTAACCTGGCTCTATTAGTGGAAGCACGCAACTTCAAAGCTGAAATCTTGCATGTTGGAACACGAGTTTGGATTTAATTGGTAATCTTGACCATGACTTAAACTCTTAATTGAAACATGGCTTTTAAGGTTGGCTTTGAGGCTGACTTTGACTGGAACTCATGGCTTCAAATTGCAACTTTCTTGGACTTAATCATTCAGCTAGCTGGACTCATTCTTGGCTCAATACTTTGAGATAAGTATTCATATTTTCCTCTTTACCTTGCCTTAATAGGTGTAATCATCTAAAAATGGCCATCTAGACTATTATCCCCTTTTGCTAAATCATCAATTGCTTATTGTTGATCAAATCCTAGTTCCATCATTTATTCAATTATTTTCTATGGGCTAACCATCTTATCCTAAAGTCTTTATTTATCTAAATAGAATTTCCTCCCCTTTTAATAAATAAAAAGCCCCCACTTTTCCTCTTATCCTAAGTTGCACAAATAAAGCATTATTCTTATTTTATAAAAAGGGAAAAAGCACTTTTTGTCTCATATGGGCACAAAAGTCAACTCTTATTTTCTCATTGGACGATATTTGTGCACATGGATTGCTCCTCTTTGATGCTCCACTGTTGATTAAATCTTTTTCCTCTTAATCTCCATGGTCCATTCTTTCTTATAAAAGGAGAGCTCTCTTCTTCATTCTAGATCCCCAACTTTTTATACTAATGTTATGCTGTAGGTTTTTTAGGTCACTTTGGAGCTTTTGAAGATTTGGAGCATTCTTGGCTTTTGCATCTACATTCTATCATATTTTCATTTCTTGCATTATCATAGCATTCATAGCTTCATATTTAGCTTAGTTTCCTTTATGCTTTAGATTACTTCATGTAGCTTAATTAGGAGGCTTTGTAATACTTGCATATTTCCTTTCATAGCTTAGTTGCATTCTTCTTTCATTTCCATAGCTTAGCTTGCATTTCCATTCTTAGCATAGCTTGCATTTCATCTCCATTTGGATTCTTGAGGATATTGGCATTCTTGCCCTTGTCTCATTGAATCAATTTCATGGTATTGCATGGTTTACTAGCAATGTTATTGGCTTAATAGCTCTAGCTGAAAGCATTCTTAACACCCTTGCACTCCATGCCTAGGGAGCTCTAAATCAATTTCTCAAAGTTTCCAATCCATGGATTCTCTTGGAAGCAATGATTTAGAGAAGTGCACTATTTAGTGTGTACATTTTTGGCACCCACCATGTGGTAGAACAACTCTATTTTGTCCTTCTTTTCTTGCATTTCTGCTACAGGTTTTGGCTATTTTTTATTTTTTTTGCAATTTTCATATGCTGTCCATATTTCTATGCATCACTATTATGGAATCTCGCATGAGTTTTCTCACTATTGAGAGAATTTTTAACACCCTTGCACTCCATGCCTAGGGAGCTCTAAATCGATTTCTCAAGGTTTCCAATCCATGGATTCTCTTGGAAGCAATGATTTAGAGAAGTGCACTATTTAGTGTGTACATTTTTGGCACCCACCATGGGGTAGAATAGCTGTATTTTGTCCTTCTTTTCTTGCATTTCTGCTATAGGTTTCAGCAATTTTTATTTTTTTTTGTGATTTTCGTATGCTATTCGTACTTCTGTGCATCACTGTTACAGAATCTTGCGCAAGGTTTCTCACCATTGAGAGCATTCTTAACATCCTTGCACTCCATGCCTAGGGAGCTCTAAATCGATTTCTCAAGGTTTCCAATCCATGGATTCTCTTGGAAGCAATGATTTAGAGAAGTGCACTATTTAGTGCGTACATTTTTGACACCCACTGTGGGGTAGAAAAGTTCTGTTTTGTCCTTCTTTTCTTGCATTTTTGCTACAGGTTTTGATTGTTTTTTATTTTTTTTGTGATTTTCGTATGCTATTCATACTTTTGTGCATCACTATTACAGAATCTCACATGAGGTTTCTCACCATTGAGAGCATTCTTAACACCCTTGCAATCCATGCCTAGGGAGCTCTAAATCAATTTCTCAAGGTTTCCAATCAATGGATTCTCCTGGAAGAAATGATTTAGAGAAGTGCACTATTTATTGTGTACATTTTTGGTGCCCACCGTGGGGTAGAATAGCTCTATTTTGTCCTTCTTTTCTTGCATTTTTTCTATAGGTTTCAGCTATTTTTAATTTTTTTTTACGATTTTCGTACACTGTCTGTACTTCTGTGTATCACTATTATAGAATCTCGCATGAGGTTTCTCACTGTTGAGAGCATTCTTAACACCCTTGCACTCCATGCCTAGGGAGCTCTAAATCAATTTCTCAAGGTTTCCAATCCATGGATTCTCTTGGAAGTAATGATTTAGAGAAGTGGACTATTTAGTGTGTACATTTTTGGCACCCACCATGGGGTAGAACAACTCTATTTTGTCCTTCTTTTCTTGCATTTCTATTACAGGTTTTAGCTATTTTTTACTTTTTTCATGATTTTCGTACACTATCTGTACTTCTGTGCGTCACTATTATAGAATCTCATGTGAGGTTTCTCACCATTGAGAGAATTCTTAATACCCTTGCACTCCATGCCTAGGGAGGTCTAAATTGATTTCTCAAGGTTTTCAATCCATGGATTCTCTTGGAAGCAATGATTTAGAGAAGTGCACTATTTAGTGTGTACATTTTTGGCACCCATTGTGGGGTAGAACAACTCTGTTTTGTCCTTCTTTTCTTGCATTTCTGCTACAGGTTTCAACTGTTTTTAATTTTTTTTGCAATTTTCATACGTTGTCCATACTTCTGCGCATCACTGTTACAGAATCTCGTGTGAGGTTTCTCACCATGTCACATGAAGATTTGCTGTCTATAGCACTTCTACACGTGATGAAGTACTTTCTTGCACAGGCCTATGTATTTTCTCGCGTGAGCTAGTGTACTTTCTCATGCACGGTTCTATACTTTCTTGCATGGTGCAGTACTACCTCACATGAAATTTTGTGATAGACAGAGACTAGAATTCTAGATTTGTCAGTTTTGTTTGTTGTTTTTAGTTTTCCTAAATTTTTTAAAATTTCAGCAAATGGTATAAAAAATTGAAGTGTGATATATCATTGGAAAGGTCTTTCTGAGCCTAATCCAACCATGCTAGTTTCATTCTCAAATTTTACCATTTGATCAGCTATTTTACTTGCAGATTATCTAATTTTTGATGTGCTAACCATTGTGGGGCTAACAAGTTGTGCTTGTAGGTGCTCTTATTGCTTGAAATATTTTGCCAAAAGAAATCATGTCAAAGCTTCAAATGCACAAGGGCTACTAATAGTTTTTATAGGGCTTCCCTAAGCATAAAAACCAAATCAAGTGCTTGTTTAATTGCTTTCTTTATTGACTGCAGTATAGACTAGTTGTTTCTTTTATTAGGAACATAATATCTTATTGTAGGGATTCTTGGGTGGTAGGAGAAGTATGCTCTTCACCCTTGTGGTGAACCAGAAAATCTTGACCCATCTTTAGATTTTGAAAGAAAGAGGGTAATTGAACATTTTCTCGATGTGTTTGGGAGAAAGCTTTGAGATAGGGGAGTATGCTCTTCACCCTTGTGGTGAAACAAAAACCTTGAATCTTATAAGTTGATCCATTTCTTTGTTTGGATCTTTTAGAATCCTTTAGCGGGCCTGCTCTTGAGCAATCAAGAGGAATGACCCAAGTGGGGACAAGCTAATACCGAGCTATTCCAACCCACTATAATCTCAAGGCTATCAAAGACACAAAACCTTGGTAGATGTAGTGCTTATCTTCACTTGATATGAGTACTTGTGGGATTGTGACCATGAGGAAAGTATTGAGCAAGAATGCTTAAGGTACTCTTGAGGCCGTGAGGTCCATTACTTGCTACAAGGTAAGGAGTCCATTTGGGGAGGAAGAGGGGTGCTATGAATGGAAGCCCTTACTATGAACCATAGTTAGAAGCCACCCTATTTTGCCGCTTAGCTTCTTGGTGCAAGGATTAATCCAAGTGGAATAACCCAGATCACCCCAAGATTACTCACCATATGTGTTCCTTTGGTTGTGTCTTTGACACTTCCATGACAAAGCCAATATCTATTGTGGGAAACCACTTTGTGTGAGGAAATGGAGCATCAAGTTGTGGGCCAAGTTGTTAAGTAATGAGCCTTGAATTTGTAGTTAGTAAGTGCTTGAAGTGTTTTCATTGTGCTATACTAGTGTAAACGTTCTCAACATTCAAACAAAATGGTAGCATTCATAAGGTTTTCTATTTTGATATCACAAGTGCTTGTCTTGGCAAGGTTTTTTTTGGCCTTGTTTCAAGTGTTCTATGACATGTTTGATCACCTACTATTTGCAAACTTGTCTACTTCCTGATATTATTGTTCTTGAAACCAAAAAATTATACTTGCAACCTACAACATTGACCAAATCACTTTCAAAACTGAATTTTTTCACATTCACTGGTCAAGAATCATATGATACTAAAATATCATCGCATACCTTCAACCAAGAATCCTGAGTTATTCTGTTGTCCTACTGTTGTTGCAATTTGAAGCTGCTAAACTTGCATTTTATCCTACTGCAGAGTGTCTTTTTCTATTCTTATCTGAAGCTGGTTTGTTACCTACATGCTTAGGATTGTTCTAGACTAAAATAAATGAGCTAAAACTATTAGATTTGAGCCTATCAAATGTCACTTTTGATCACTTGTCAAAACACGGTTACCTATCTAGCTACTTACTAATCGAGCTTCTTGCTCACATCTAGGCTTGTGTCACTTGACTGTTCTAAGTTCTTGAGCACTTTGACCAGCCATCTCTATTGTTCTATCTCGACAAGTGATAATCATTGGATTTTTCTTATCTCAACATCTAAGAAACTTTGTCTCATTCTATTAGTCAACCAACAATTCTTTTTCATGCCAGTTACAACTCGGTCTAAATTTGAGTAGGAGAATCATCCTCCATTCAGTTACACTCAGTTACCTTCTCCAACTAGATGCTCACAAGTGCCTTCTCACAATGATAGTTCTAGTTAACCACTCTAAAGATTTTAAGGCTACCCCATGGTATAAAGGAGGCTTCCTCTTTTCCGCGTTCAAAACCCCCAAAAACATAGACAGTGTCTCACTTACTATGAACAAACAAGAGAGATATCATCATATGCAAGAACACTTTGAGCAAAGAGATAAACAAGCACTCTTGGATAGAGAGTATAGTAAAATCTTAATGGAATCTGCTAGGTGTATGACTTCAATAGGGATGTCCCATGAACAACCCGGGACTAGTAGTCATGAAAATAGACCTTTCTTTGGCACTAGTGGAAACAATGGAAACAACACGCCACCAAGGTCTCCTTCGAGATGAAGTTTTGATGTACCTTCTTCACCTCCTAGACCACCTCCCTCTCACCATGAGGAAGAGGCTGTTGATGATATTTCTAGTGAAAATCTTATTGCAATTGAACAAAATGAAGACTCCCAATGAAAGATGCTTAAAATTTTAGAGCGCAATGGCGACCAATATTTCCAATAAATGACTTCTAGAGGATACAAGCTTCCTCCTGGCTATGATGTCAGACAAATTGTTCAACAAAGAGTACCAACTAAATTGGAAGTCCTTAAGGAAGAACTACATCGAACAAATCAATGCCTTACCCAAATGGCAATAGAAAGAGAGCCTCCAAAGGTCTCCTTTGTAGAATCTATTTGTGCTCTTCCATTTGATAGGAGTCTATACATGGTCCCATTTCCTAGGGATATTGAGGTTCCCAAGTATGACAAGTATGATGGAAATGGTGATCCCCAAGACCATGTGCATCACTTTTACGCTCTTAGCATGGACTTTCTTCATGAAGACACATTTTTGCTATGATTATTCCCTCGAAGCTTAAGAGGACAAGCTTTAGAATGGTTTGTAAAGTTGACACCTCCTTTGAAGACTTTTGATGAGTTGGCTATGCACTTCATACAACACTATTCATACAATATCCAACAACCTATCACCATGATAGATCTTGGTGCTTTGAGACAAAACCAAGGAGAGTTATTTGCTACTTATTTGCAATTTTGGAGGTCATTGTATTCTCGATATCCTCATTAGCTACTTGAGAGAGAAAATATTGACATTTTCATCAACACTCTTGTGCCTGAGCTATATTATGATCTAAGAAAACAACTATTCTCCTCTTTCAAAGACATGGTTGAAAGTGCATATCGGATTGAGGATGTGGCCATTAGAAAGGGAGATATCGTTATAAATAAAGATACTAGAGGCAATGGAAAAGAAAAGAGAAAACCTTGGAATAGAAACAAGTATGTTGTTAATGATGGGGTTGTAGATGTCCCTAAAGCTAAAGAGCCTACTTTCAACCTCTCTAATGCCATCTACATAGAAAAAACTACAAGAAGCTGCCAACACTCAAAATGCTCCTAAGCCTCAGAATGTAGATAAGCCAAAGAAGCAATTCCAATGATGGGTCTATACCCCATTGGTTAAACCATATGATGTGATTCTTAAGACTTCGGTTGCCAATAATTATCTTATGCTTCCTGAGAAAAATCATCCCTATGATCTGCTAGTTAAGCCTAATTGGTGGAGAGAGGATCATTACTGCCGCTATCACAGAAACAAGGGACACAAGACTGACAATTGTTTCATGCTTAAAGATGCTATTCAAGATCTCATTGATGGGGGTACAATTCTCACAAATGGCCTAGTTAAGAACTCTGATCACTAGGCTTTCAAAGATCCTTTACCTAAGTATGACAAAGGTGAAACCTCTCAACCAAATAAGAAGAATCATGATGTTAAGATCAACTATACATATACTTTTGATTCGCCTGTGATCAACATGGTAGAGCCTATTGAGAGTGTTCTTATGATGTGACCTCAAGATGATAATAAAGTCAGTTAGGGTATGCCAAACTTGGTCTTGCAAGCACATGGTATTTCATCTTCCCGAAGTGAGGCACTAAATGCTATTACTAGGGGGCAAGCTAAACTGGTCCTTAAAACTATGCCTGATCCTAAACAAGCCTCATCTTCCAAACCAATAGTTCCTTTAGCTTTGTCTAGCTGTGATCTTATCCATCAGTTGCAATGGACACCCGCATAGATATCTATTTTTTAGTTGCTTGAGCTATCCCCTTTGCATAAAGAGATCCTTGAGAAAGCTCTTCGTATAGCTAATGTCCCTAATGACATTGGCCCAGATAGGTTCCAAGCTATGGTCAACCACATCTCATCACCTCATTATCTATCCTTTTCTACAAAAGATGACGTATCTCTTAGTCACCCTCACAATCTTGCCTTACATATTGAAGTTATGGTCTACCATACCTGAGTATGCCAAGTCCTGATAGACAATGGTGCTAGGTTAAATATTGTTTCTTTCAATGTCATACAATAATTGGGTTTGTTAGAATTTGTTGTGGATCCTAAATGGAAAATTACTATAGAAGCATATGATGAAGTTGAAAGATCTTCCAAAGGTCTTGTCACGCTACCTATCCGAGTGGGCCCTGTCATGAAAGATATTATGTTCCAAGTATTGGACATCCCACTTTCTTATAACATTCTTTTTGGGTCATCCTTGGATCCATGACATGCAAGCTGTGCCTTCTACATACCATCAGTGTGTCAAAATCCCACATAATGGAGCTGAAATTGTGATTCTCGGGGATCATTCTATTGCTATCAATTCTCTTGCTACTGCTGAAACATTTGTTCCTCACAACAACCCCTCTGATGATCCTACTGCATCCTTGGTTACAGCTGAGAAAACTTTTAAAATGATGAGCCTTGGTATGGGTGAATACACACTAGATTCCATTGTTGCTATGCCTATCTCTCCTAGATCATATGGGAGACCTTCTGATAAGATGAAGCCTTCTGCTTCTGCCATGACAATTTTTGGTAATTTTGTTCAAGCATCTATACCCCTAGAGGTAGAAAGAGAAGAACAACCTGTTAGAGAATGGATCTATAGAGACGAAGAAGATAGTACCACTATTGCTACTCCTATTTCTCCTAAGCACTATGGTAAAGGCTATAAATTTTTGCAGAAAATGGGCTATCAAGGTCACAGACCTATAAATGATAATGGGCATGCCCTAGTCAAGCCTTTGAGTCATACTAATGGCCAACCCTCTAAGATTACAATAGGTCTAGGATATGGTATCGATGATGACGTCCCTATATGTTGTAGAAATGCTCCCATGCTTAGTGATTCAGACACAGATATAGATGAGTCACCCCTATACACTATGGCTCAAATAGGAGATGATCTTCCTTCTACTTCAATCCTTTGGGGAGAAGAATGCATACCTACCCATGATTCAGCTGAAGCTTCTATGTCTAGCGATAATGAATTTGATCCCTGAGCTAGACAATGAAGAAATATTTTGTGGTTAATGAAATGAGGAGATCTCACACATCATGACACTGAAGCCTCTACTTCTAAAGGTCCTAAACCTTCTTGGTGCAAGCATCCTAGTAGAAACATAACAATAGATTCAAATGAATATGAATGGGATACTCTCTCTGATGGATCTTCCATAGTGGATATGGAAGTGGATGTGGTTCATACTTATGGTGACTAACCTGACGTAGTTGATGAGTCTCGCATAGGTTCTAATGAGTTTAATCCATGTATTGCTTTAGTGGACCACGATGGTCCTTCTATGACAAGTCTAGATCTTAACACTTTCAGAGCTTACCCTATAGGCTCAACCTCT
Source organism: Chamaecyparis obtusa (assembly GCA_027943335.1). NCBI lineage: Eukaryota > Viridiplantae > Streptophyta > Pinopsida > Cupressales > Cupressaceae > Chamaecyparis > Chamaecyparis obtusa. Next base: position 290,862 of record BSBK01005798.1, read on the forward strand.
CTTATCACTAGAGATGACATCCCTCGCATAAATGCTATTGAACCAGTCACTTCATTTCATCTCACAAAATCAGATCTCATAGCTTGGTCCACCGAGGATCAACATTCCATTGAACCTATTACTTCTTCCACCAGTGAACCAGCAACAAAAAGGACTGAATCAAAAATCAGGTATCTCAATCATCAAATCAAAAGAAAAGAGAAATGGTCAGATGGCGAAAACCACATTGTGGTGGTATCCGAACCTCAAAAAAGTAAAAATAAAGACCTACTAAAAAATGATGATTATCAAATAAAAGATGAAAAGCTAATTCTTTACAAGCACATGGTGAACTTATCTAAAAATAAAATTGCTAATGTCATGGTTACTTTTCCATCCATTTTATAATTGAAAAAGCATAAATTGTGCTTTAAGTTCTTGGTGGAAGAATTACACTGTCTTGCTCATAGTCCTTACACTGCCATCATATTTTCCTATTTCCAAGATCACATTATCCTTGAAAATCTCATCCATCATGCCTCACACTTTACCCTCATCTTTGGTGACTTGTATAGGAAGGGTCTAGATAGAACTCTCCTTAAGTGTCTAGAAATAGAGGAGTCAGACAAAGTGCTAGCTAAAGTCCATGATGGTATATGTGGATCACACTTTAACGACCTTGCGTTAGCTTGGAAACTGCTTAGGGCTGGTTCCTATTGGTTAGGACCTTGTATTATCATAGTAGCATTTGGGTCCAATGCCTCCCAGTTATCTACATCAGAGGAAGTAGAGCTTACCAAGCCTATCAATGTTCTACAATTGCAGAAGTTCTATGCTTAAGGTCCTTGAGCTCTTTATACATATTTTTATTGATCCTAAAAAAATTACAAAAAGATTCATATATGATGTTGAAAAAAATCCTAAAAAGAGTAAAATGTCCTAAAAAAATGAGCATCCTAGTGAAAACCTAGCAATAGGTGCTTTGATGTCTCACCAAAAAAATAAAAAAATAAAAAAATTCAAATAAAATAGAAAAAGTGCCTCGGTGAAAATGTGGAAACAGGCACCTTGGTAGCAAAAATACAAAAAAATTATAAAAAGTCATAAAAAAATCTATCAAGTGGTGAAAAATTGGAAATAGGTGCTGCTTGAGACCTTTGCACCTATGTCTATCAGTCTTGCGTGGTGCTCCTCCGCTCCACTTTCCGCTTTGCCTCTCCTAGCCTGGAATTGACTCTTGTCTTAGTATAAGAGGCATACATTGTTCTAGCTTATCTTGGGCCTCTTTGTGTGCCTGGGTTTCTTAGGCACCTTGTAAATGATGTTTTTCAACACCACCCTAATTGTGTTTTTTAACACTTTCCTAGCATCGAGTGTTTCTCAACACTTATCAGATATCCTACTCGCAGTCCAGAATGATGCAATATTTCTCACTAGTAGATGCGATACTCAAAGTTTGACTCTATGACCTACACACACGCACTTAAACACTTGACTTTCTGAGACTTATTGGACTTTCTTTCTTTGTGTGCTATCTACGATGATTTCTTTGATGAGTGTTCTATCCCTAATAGTTTTCAATGATGCCGAGCTAGAAGACTGGGGCATGAGAACATGTTTTATTTGCTTTCTACTTGTGGGTATATTTTGTTGGTCCTCACTATCATTAGCATTTATGCTGGTTCCACTTGACATTGGGATCTACAAGGTATTTTCCTTGACTATTTTTTCACAAGTGCATGTTTATAGTCATCTTGATTTTCCTTGTGTCTCGATGTGAGTATAATCTTGCCATAGAAAACTTAGGTAATCTCACTACATTAGTCATCTTGACCTACATGTCTTTGATGCCTAGGTGGGATTTCCAAATTCCTATATGATATATATCATATTTAGATCCACATAGTTATACTAGTGTGTGTTGTATGATCTTATGACTCTACCAATATGCTTGATGATGAATATTAGAGTCTAAAAGCTTTGTAACCTTGCAAGTAAACAAATTTTCATAATAGCTTGCATTCTTAGGTTCATGTTAGTTTAGTTTTGCATCTTGGATATGGAGAGAGCTCTCCTTTCATCTTTCATAGATTTATTAGTCAAACTACACTCACCTTTCACTTCTTCCCTATCATGTCTTTCATATCACATCATTCTCTATTCATTTTCGGATCAAAATAGAAATCTGAGTTCACCTTGATCATCAAAATCACATTTCTCCTTTCACGCAATTGGCTAACCTTTTGAGGCTCAATCCTTCGATCTTCACTGGGGCATCCTTTCCTTATTCATTCCCATCTCTCTCACCCTTCTAGTCTTTCATTCACATTTCATTTCATCTCTCTCTTTGAGGCCTTCACTGGGGCATATCTTCACTACTTGATGGTTATCCTATCATCTTTCATCTTCGATTATGATTTCTAGTGATTTGATCATGTTGCTCTTGCTTCTATATTCCCTCTACCTAATTTTTCTTTTGATCCCAAGGGGGCAGACACATCATATCTTATTGGCTATTCTCTAGAGCATATGCTTGACCTTTCCATTTGCTTTGATCAATCTATCTTTGCGCTTGACATGTTAGTTCTCATCTCAAGTTCTGATACTATCCATCTCTTTCCTAAGTGTTTACTACTATCACTACTAGGCTAATCATGCAGGATTTGCTATCTCTCTACACTTCATTCTTTGGAGTTAGATCGCTATTACTTGCCTTCTTGGCTGATCTATTCTTTGACGTAATGTGTTCCTAGATCGATCACACATTAGTCAAAGAGGGGCAAATGTAATCATCTAAAAATGGTCATCTAGACTATTAGCCCCTTTTGCTAAATCATCAATTGTTTATTCTTGATCAAATCCTAGTTCCATCATTTATTTAATTATTTTCTATGGGCTAACTATTCCCGAAAATTTCCTCTCCTATGCAATTTGGCCTGGTCTGCTCTGTCTGGCATTTTTAATCATCTGTTAGCCCCCTGAGATTTTTATGAATTCTGTGCCTTTTCCTTGGCCTCTGTAGTTATTTAGTTCTCTAGTTTGAAGGCCATTAAAAATTCATATGTGAGCATTTAAACCCCCATAAAACCCTTTATTAAGCCTTGGCCCTTTCTAATTTAATATTTTACCCTTTTGGGCCGCTTATCTCTAAAAACCCACGTGCTATTATTTTCCTAAGGTCCTACCACCTATTTTCCTAAGTTTCCTACATCCTGGCCTTTAATATTTCCTTGGGCCTAGTTTTCATTCACAGTTAGATCCAACAGTTATCATATGATCTCATGGGATCTTTAGATCCCATGCGATCATGTGACAACCATTGATGTGGTATCAACAAAGATTTGCAGTGGACCCGAAGTATAAGGTAGGCCCCAATTAATCAAAGATCTATGGTGGTCACATGTTTGCATGGAATCTTCTGATTCCATGCAATCATGCGATGGCCGTTAGATTTTCTTTACTACCAAGCCTCTAGTGGTGGGTCCTCGGGTGGTGAAATGTCCATTTTTTAGTTGCTAGCAAGGTGATGACAAGGCTTTCAGTGGGTTTGATGGTCAGAGAATTTGTAGAGACACCAGCTTGTCCAAGATCTATGGTGGTCACATGTTTGCATGGAATCTTTTGAGCCCATGCAATCATGTGACCATCATCTAATCTTCCAGTGTTTAAGTCGATGTCATTGTGGGACTATCTGACATGCTTGATTCTTATTGGTTGCTGGGTTGAACAGGTTGAAATGTGTCAGTGGGGCCAAGTATCTTAAGTGAGGTGGTGGGGAAGTTAGATCTATGGTGGGTGCATGATCTCATGGAATCTTCTGAGCCCATGTGATCATGCGACCACCGTCTGATGCAAGTCCAGATTCTTTTGACTTCTGAGGTGTCAGGTCTCATTGATGTGATTGTTTCTCATTGGTTGCTGCTGATGATGTGGACTTTGACTTGTCTAGTAGGGGCTTGTGACTATTGTAAAGGGTGATCTAGACCATTTGATCTATCAAGAAGGAATGAAATCGATGGTTACATTTTAAAATGACTGACTAGCTGTTATAATGCAAATTTGAATATCTCTATAGAGGGTTTTTTGCCAGCGATTGATCCAGCAGGTTGCGAAGCGGCAGAGTAGCTAAAAAATTTATGTCTTCAGGATGTTTGTAGTTGAGGAAGATAAGGAAGAGGTCTAGGCAGCCATCATGGGTCATTTCTTATCCCTGAGAGGTACCACTTTTGTGCATTCATTGCAAGACTTTTATGTAGAAGGTTGTTGAATCAAGGTTGCTTTTCCATGGGTGGATATAGTATAGGATGGGCACACAAATATCTGATCGATCATGATGTTAAAAAAGATACATTTATGATCAAACTTGATAAACATAGGGTTAACTATTATTCTAAGTAAAATCTATGTAACCCTAGTTAGTTTTTGACTCCTGCCTGCATGGAAAAAGATGTATACAATTTTTTTTGGAGCTTTTAGAGCTTAGAGTTTTTATTTTTTAAAAAGAGTTTTTCTCTTTCTAGGAGTTATCTGTGGCATTCTTTCTACCCTCTAACTTTTACAGTTTGTGATCTTTCATTGAAATTTCAGATTCAATAGAGGCTATCTATGGTATTTGTTCTACCCTCTGGTCTGTGCCTTATCTGTATTTCTCTTATTGAATATGATATACTAGTTTTATTAGAGAAATCTTGGAGTTCTAGGGCCCTTCTTTCTTTTAGCTTATATGTGTACTACTGTGTATGATCTGATTTGAGTGAGTTTGTGGGTATAATTCAACCCCCTGTCATTCTGTCTCATTCCTATGCCCTTTTGTTGAAGAGAACATTTGCTTGTAGGTCACTGTTTGTGTCTTTTGTCCAGGCCTTTCTATGAAATACTTATGCAAGCCTGTTTAGGAAGATTGTGTTCTATTAGATCTAAGAGTTTTCATGTTGATTTGGTCAGTATATTGTGTTCATTTCATTTCGGTGTATCACCTAGTAGGTAGTTTTCTTTCAGTCATTTCCCTTTCCAAGCACTCCTTTTATCCCTTTCCCTCAAAATTTTATTGTTCCTGTCAAGAAGAAAATTAAGGTGATTATCCAAGAGGAACCAGCTTATAACTTGGAGGTCTCATCTTAGTTAGCATAGGTCCCACAACCTAGAGATGATTCCCATGTTATACTAGGTTATCAAGACTACGAGAGCTTGAAACAAGGGTGCAAACTTAGTGTATAACAATTATGGCATGCCCGATGGGACAAATTTCAGATTCATGTTCAAGGTATGCTATCTCTGATATGTTGATAAAATACTACAGACCTAGAAGAGGTCATTCTACTGTATATTTGGTGACTTTGGAAGGTCTACTATTTTCAAATATCAGGTGCTGGTATGTTTCAAATCTTTCATATTCAAATTTGAGCTAATTACATAGTATGAACCTTAGATAGGTTAGTATTCAGGTACATCTAGCAGCTCCTTTGGTATTAAGAGCAAGCAAGCCTAATTTTTGATAGAGCTTATGAAGAAAATAGACCCTTCTTATGGCAAGACAATTTTCATTTGCACCCTTTAATCAGGGTAGTCCATTAAATTTTTCCCAACACCATGATGTGCCCTTGGCAGCACTAAAAAGTATACCTGATTTCATAAGTTAAGGACAAACTACAGCTTTTGAACAAATAAGAGATGTGGCTACTATCTGTAGCATACACAACATCTCAAAGGAGGATGCTGCCACCAAGTTGTTGGCTACCTCTCTCAAAGGTAAGGCTCTTAAGTGGTTCAAGACTCTGGCAGTTGGCTCCATTACTTCATGGGATAGACTTGGAGACCTCCTTAGAAAATACTTTGAGGGTGATTTGGCCTCTTTGTCTCTAGTAGAGCAACTCCAAACCATGAAGAGAGATCCTCAAGAACAGATGACTAATTTTAATGGCAGATTCCTCAAAACATAGAATAGGATTCCAATTAATATAAGGCCTTCAGCAGATTGTGTTTTCCTTTATTTTTTGAGAGGCCTAACTAGTGATATATCTATCATGATTCAATCTTTAGGAGGTACTTCATTACCTCAAGCTTTTGATTTAGCTGTAAAGGCAAAAAATTGTTTAATCTAGGCTAGTATGATAACCCCAAGGCCACCCATGCCTATCTCTCCTAATATTCTACCCACTATACCTCTGCAAATGCCTCCATTTACTCCCATGCCCTCATTAATAGAACCTCAAGCTAGCACTAGCTATGGGAGGTCCATAGGTGACCCTTCTCAAGAGCTACTCAAATTGAGAAGTGATCAACAAACAATAAAAAAAGAGATGATGAGCCTATTGTAGGCTCTAACCAAAGAGTTGATCACTATAAAAGGTAAGATTCTAGAGGATGGATCACTTTATCAACAATAGGATCAAAGCCCTAACCAGTAGTGCCAAGTTTAGGAGCAATTATATCGGCAAGATAGGCCATGATATTAAGAAAAGCATCAAAGAAAAAGGAAAAATTTAGTAAAGAGGCCTTTCCATCCATATAATCTAGTCAAGAGAACATTCCCAGTACAAAACATCAAAGCAGCTGGTAGTCACCTGAACCCATTTTTTGGGAAGGAGGCTGCAGATTTTCCACTTGTTCTCTTGAACTATGAACTTCTTGATGGAGAAAGGTCAAAAGTGTTACAACATGAGATAGTGGCCTCTCAAGCACATGCCCCTAAGGATGGAATGCAACAAGTGACCAGACAAGAGACTCACAAAGTCCAAATCCCAAGCTCCTTTCCTAAAGAGTCTACTAACACTTCTGTTGAATTTCCAAGCTTTAGGATTTCTCCTCCAGTTTAGAATCTTAGTCAACAGGAGCCTAATCTCCATGTATTTTTAGAGCCTATTCATGACCCTATCTCATATTTCCAGCCACTTCATCCTATTCCTATAAATGAGATACCTAAAGGTTTTGATTTTCTAAATGATAATGAGCCTGTGCTGCAGCAAATAAAGCTCTATAAGCCAATTCTTAAAGAGTCCACTACACCTCAAGCACTTTTAGGCCACCAGGAAGAGGATGATTTTTGTCTTTTAGGTACACTTTTTCATGATAATCATGAGGAGCAGGTAAGGCTATTATATCAAGATGGATTAGACCAATCAGATCTGGATAAGAAAGAAAGTGAAGAAGGTGAGAGCCCAGCTAATCTTTTTGAGGAGATGCCTTCTTACATTGAGCAAGAAGAGGAGGTTGATAATGTCTCAATTGTAGAATTTAGGCCGGTCCACAATAAAGTGGGGGAGGAATCTAAGGAATCATATTTCTTGGACCATGAGGAGGGGCTAGTGATTGTCAAGAATATGAGATAGTTTGATACCTTTGATGAGCTGTTGGATGTTCCAACTGATGTAGAGGATGGTCCGCTAACTGAAAAAGAAGAAATATTATGGTAGACTATCATGGAGGGATGAAATTTTTATCATCTTGTTGAAGTTATTAATGAGATGCATCCTAATAGTAGCAAAGGGAGCCCCAAGTTCATTCTTTCTAGGGGTTGCCCCTTAAGGTACTTAGCAAGAATGGAGGCCAGCAGTAAAGAACCAGTCATGTTTGTGTCCAAACATGAGTGTTCAAATGAGGCTGAAGCTGAATGTGAGCATATAGTTCAGCAAAGACAAGCTCAACTCACTTATCCACCCCTGGGTAATGAAAATAGGAATCTGATGGTGGAGGTGAGTCGATTTGTTTATGTCTTTCAAGAGGAAGTGCATCAATTCTTCACACAACTATGTGTACTTCATTCCTTATTTGCCATCCTTATGCATGTAAAATATTATATCCTAATGAGGAAAGGTAGCTATTTTATCCTACCAGTGAATGTTTTTGTTTGACCAAGTTTCTGTAACTAGTTAGTTTAGGATAGGTTAGTTTTCCTGCTTTCTTCCAAGTTTTCTAGCCTAGTTCACTTTTTGCAAGAAGTGTTTGTGCACAAGTTGTGTCTCTCTATTGGAATTTTGTGCTCATATGACCCCATGCCAAATGGATTGTGTCAAGGCCATTGGTTTCCATGTCTAGTAGGCTGACATCCCATAGAAATCACCAAAATGTTCCCCAAAATTTCCTATCCTATGCAATTTGGCCTAGTCTTCTCTGTCTGGCATTTTTAATCCTATGTTAGCCCCCTTAGATATTTATGAAGTCTGTGCCTTTTCCTTGGCCTCTACAGTTATTTATTTCTCTAGTTTGAAGGCCACTAAAAATTCATATGTGAGCATTTAAACCCCCATAAAACCCTTTATTAAGCCTTGGCCCTTTCTAATTTAATATTTTACCCTTTCGGGCTGCTTATCTCCAAAAACCCATGTGCCATTATTTTCCTAAGATCCTACCACCTATTTTCCTAAGTTTCCTATGTCCCGACCTTTAATATTTCCCCGGGCCTAGTTTTCATTCATAGTTAGATCCAACAGTTATCGTATGATCTCATGGGATCTTCCAATCCCATGCAATCATGCGACAACCATTGATGTGGTATCAATGAAGATTTTTAGTGGACCTGAAGTATAAGGTAGGCCCCAGTTGATCAAAGATCTATGATGGTTGCATGCTCACATGGAATCTTCCTATTCCATGTGATCATGCGCTGGGCATTAGATTTTCTTTACTACCAAGCCTCTGGTGGTGGGTCCTCAGGTGATGACATGTCCATTTTTTAGTGGCCGGTCGGGTGATGATAGGGCTTTCAGTGGGTTTGATGGTCAAAGAATCTGCAAAGACACCAACTTGTCCAAGATATATAGTGGTCACATGTTCACATGGAATCTTCTGAGCCCATGTGATCATGCAACTGCCATCTGATCTTCCATTGTTTAAACCAATACCATTGTGGGACTGTCTGACATGCTTTATTCTTATTGGTTGCTGGGTTGAACAGGTGGAAATGTGTCAGTGGGGCTGAGTATCTTAAGTGAGGTGGTGGGGAAGTTAGATCTATAGTGGGTGCATGATCTCATGGAATCTTCTGAGCCCATGCGATCATGCGACCGCTGTCTGATGCAAGTCCAAATTATTTTGACTTCTGAGGTGTCAGGTCTCATTGATGTGGTTGTTTCTCATTGGTTGCCATTGATGATGTGGACTTTGACTTGTCTAGGGGGGGCTTTTGACTATTGTAAAGGGTGATCTAGACCATTTGATCTACTGGGAAGGAATGAAATCAATGGTCATGTTTTAAAATGATGAGTTGGCCATTATAATGCAAATTTGAATATCTCTACAGAGGGTTTTTCACTAGCGATTGATCCAGCAGGCTGCGAAGCGGTGAAGTAGCTAAAAAAGTTATGTCTTCAAGATGTTTGTAGTTGAGGAAGATAAGGAAGAGGTTTGGGCAGCTATAATGTGTCATTTCTTGTCCCTGAGAGGTACCACTTTTGTGCATTCATGGTGAGACTTTTGTGTAGAAAGTTGGTGAATCAAGGTTGCTTTTCTGCGGGTGATTATAGTACAGGATGGGCACACAAATATCTGATTGGTCATGATGTTAAGAAAGATACATTTATGATCAAACTTGACTTATGGTTAGCTATTATTCTAAGTAAAATCTATGTAACCCTAGTTAGTTTTTGACTCCTGCCTACGTGCAAAAAGGAGATGTATATAATGTTTTTTGGAGCTTTTAGAGCTTAGAGTTTTTATTTTGTAAAAAGGGTTTTTCTCTTTCTAGGAGTTATCTATGGAATTCTTTCTACCCTCTGACTTTTACAATTTGTGATCTTTCATTGAAATTTCAGAATCAATAGAGGCTATCCATGGTATTTGTTCTACCCTCTGGTCTTTTCCTTTTCTATATTTCTCTTATTCAGTATGATATACTAGTTTTATTAGAGAAATCTTGGAGTTCCAAGGCCCTTCTTTCTTTTAGCTAATATGTGTACTACTATGTATGATCTAATTTGAGTGAGTTTGTGGGTATAATTCAAGCCCCTATCATTCTATCTCATTACTGTGCCCTTTTTTTGAAGAGAACATTTGCTTGCAGGTCAAAGTCTATCTCTTTTATCTAGGCCTCTTTGTGAAATACTTATGCAAGCCTATTTAGGAATATTGTGTTCTATTATATCTAAGAGTTTTCATGCTGATTTGGTCAGTATATTATGTTCATTTCATTTCGATGTATCACCTAGTAGGTAGTTTTCTTTCAGTCATTTCCCTTTAGAAGCACTCCTTCTATCCCTTTCCCTCAAAAGTTTACTTTTCCTCTGAAGAATCAAATTGAGGTGATTATCCAAGAGGAACTAACCTAGAACTTGGAGGTCTCATCTCAATTAGCATAGGTCCCACAACCTGGAGATGATTCCCATGTTATACTAGGTTATCAAGACTATGAGAGCTTGAAACAAGGGTGCAAACTTAGTGTATAACACTAACCATCTTATCCTAAAGTCTTTATTTATCTAAAAATAATCTCCTCCCCTTTTAATAAATAAAAATCCCCCACTTTTCCTCTTATCCTAAGTTGCACAAATAAAGCATTATTCTTATTTTATAAAAAGGGAAAAAGCACTTTTTGTCTCATATGGGCACAAAAGTCAACTCTTATTTTCTCATTGGAGGATATTTGTGTACATGGATTTCTTCTCTTTGATGCTCCACCATTTATTAAATCTTTTTCCTCTTAATCTCCATGGTCCATTCTTTCTCATTTCTTATAAAAGGAGAGCTCTCTTCTTCATTCTAGATCCCCAACTTTTTATGCTAATGTTATGCTGCAGGTTTTCTAGGTCACTTTGGAGCTTTTGAAGATTTGGAGCATTCTTGGCTTTTGCATCTACATGCTATCATAGTTTCATTTCTTGCATTATCATAGCATTCATATCTTCATATTTAGCTTAGTTTCCTTTATGCTTTAGATTACTTCATGTAGCTTAATTAGGAAGCTTTGTAATACTTGCATATTTCCTTTCATAGCTTAGTTTCATTGTTATTTCATTTCCATAGCTTAGCTTGCATTTACATTCTTAGCATAGCTTGCATTTCATCTCCATTTGGATTCTTGAGGATATTGGCATTCTTGCCCTTGTCTCATTGAATCTCCCATTGCATGGTTTACTAGCAAGGTTATTGGCTTAATAGCTCTAGCGGAGAGCATTCTTAACACCCTTGCAATCCTTACCTAGGGAGCTCTAAATCAATTTCTCAAGGTTTCCAATCCATGGATTCTCTTGGAAGCAATGATTTAGAGAAGTGCACTATTTAGTGTGTACAACAGGAACATGTCATTTAAAGTCGAGACCACTCTTCTCCATTTTGCATTAACTTTTTGGCTTTCCTTCATTGTTTAGAATAGAGATCTAATAGCTATCTAAAATGAAGAAAATAAGATTTATCTTCAACTTTGGGACTTGAATGCTGAAGATACTATGTTGTTGCTTCATAGCTCATTTTTTATGCTTGAACTTTTATCTTTATTTTTACTCATCTCTAGCTCAATTTTTTGTAGTATCCAACTAGTCGACTCTTGGGGTTTCATACTCGTCCATTCTTGACTTGAGGTTCATTGATAAATATCCACTATTCATAGTGACCATTGGGCATTTGCTAATGTTTACTTGATCTACTCTTTGCTGGCCTCCAACCACTAGAGCTGAAACATGAAGCTGTATTATATTTATGAATTATCTTGCAAGCTGGGTCTTTAATCAATGAAACTATCAACAATGAGTTAATAACAATGACCAGTGCATAACAAAACACTATCTGGCCTTTTCCTTGGCTAGAATGATAACAAAAAGTATATCAAATTATATCTCTCTTAAAAGCATAAAATGCAATTATAAGAATGTAAGTTAGTGAGGTTTGAGCATGGGCTCGTGACACCCACAACATAAGAATGTTGAACATCATTTAATATCTTGAAATACATTTCCTGTTGCATTTTTATTTATGAACCAACACTGTCATTAAAAATGGATCTTTTAATAAGACTATCATTGATCATTTCCAGTATATTCTCCTATCTAGCTGCATATGTAGAAGCTGTTATTATTTTTAGTGCTTTTGATAGTGAGCACCATCATGCATGGTTGCATACCATTTGATAATTCTATTGTAGACTCAAAATTTAGATATGCATATCAAATATCAAGATTTAAAATAGATGTAATTCCAGCAATGAAATTTGTTTATGAGGTTCAAGTACAAGCTTGTGACACCCATAAACATATTTTTGTGACCTTGAACCTGATACTTTGAATCTTTTCTACATACAAACAACACTTTATAATATCTTTGATAGTGAACATCATAAAGAACAACATATTGCATTTTCTTTTTCATTTTATTGTGATAAGGAATACACAGTTTGTTTAAGAAATGCAACTCTCTAACTAGCTTTTAGACAACATCAAATGAAATACATTATATTAGGTTACTGTTCACATGATCAAAATATTTATTTATGAAAATGCCTTGTATGATGACATTTATGCATTAGTATCGGTCAACTGGTATGTTCACTACCCTAATATATCCCATTGTCTTAAAAAAGGTTTCTTAGCTATAAACACTACGTCCCTTTGATTTAGATATCTAGTTTGTAAATAAAAACATGCATAATGATGGCCATTAATAGTAAAAGGTTTCATAAAATTATGTCCCTTTAATACCACTTCTCAGTTTATGTGTATGCATATTTTCTTATTGCTTTGAAATACCAGATAGATGTGTGCAGCTCTGAAATATTTTGATTGTTGTATGACATTTTGATCTTATGAGTTTCTTAGATCCAATTGGATCTAACAACTTTCTCACTTATGATGCAGGACAAGAAACCCTAAAGACCTAGGATAAGACATGAAGACTCAGATAGTGAACCCAAGGACTTGAAACTAGATAGACAACTAGCTCCTAGATGCGGATGACTCCTTAAGGCAATGCAAAGGACCTTACTCATACCTCTATCATATATTTCTATTCTTCCTTTTGTATTGTGTTTGTTGACATGAAAAATGAAATATGAGAGAACATTTGTATATTACATTCAGTTTGAATGCACAATGTAATGATCAATTATGAATTTGAAAATTTGAAATGTGATCAATACTTAGAGTACAATAAAAAATTGATATGAATGAAATAACAAAATGTTAATCCTTATCACCTAAAAAATAGCATTAAATGAATGTACCTTTATGCAACCCTTTCCTATTTGTGTTTATCATTCTCCATGTAGAAAAATAGGGTAACAATTTTGGCAACTTTTGTTGGATGTCTACCTGCTAGACATGAACTACAGACCTTATCTTTGGGCAATGGAGTCAAAAAAATTGAACATACATGAATGCAATCTTATTGAAATGAAAATTTATCTAAATGAAAACTCATGAAACCTAAAACCTAGTGCTAGGTAGTACTTATTGAAATGAAACCTAATCTATCCTACTTTAACTAGCTTAAAGCCTGGTCAAACAAAACCATTTACAGGTTGTGAAAAATAACTGCCCATCCTTTTCAGCTCACAATAATCCACATGCTTATGAAAAGCCATCATGAGATGAAAAAATGAGATGCACTTGATCATTTGATGAGAAAATTTCTAATTGACAAGGATCTCACTTACTTGGTCCAATTGATTTAAAACACCATCATTTTGAGGAAAATTAGAAAACTGCAACATTTTTTGAAGGACCAGAAGAACTTCACTTACTTAGTCAAGCGAGACAATAAGCTGCTTTAATTCTTTCTTAGCTTCACCATTTGATAGAATATCATGTTGAGGTGCAAGCATAACTGTCACTCCTTTGCTAGTATCCATTCTTGCTAAATGCCTGATAGGAAAACCATGTGTGATAATGAACTTGGAGCTCTCCTTGAAGGACTCATGCTCCTGAAATGTCACTTCAATCTGATGAGCTTCCTCTTTATGTTGGCTGGAAATGACTGCCTCATGTAGCTCGTGGGCACTTTCTAGAAATGTTGGCTTGTCATCAAGATGTAAACAAAATTCTTCAAGATCATCCCAAAAAAGATCCTCTTCTTCATCATCCTTTCTCTTTTTCACCATGACTATATTGTGGACATCATCATAAACTTCATGAACTATTCCTTCATTCTTTTGTTTAGGAACTAATAATAGGGGCAAATCAGGAATGTTGTCCTCTTGAGAGAGTTCTTCATAAGGCTACAATTTCTCCATAACAGGTTCTTGTGCTAGAAGGATATCATTAAAAATTGGGAATGAAATCTTTATAGGCTCTTCATTTATAGGCTCTTGGAACATGAGAGTACTCCAATTTGGAATTTCATATTCAAGAGACTCGCCTTGTCTGAAATGCATGAAGCTTGGAATTTTATACTCAGGAGTATTTTGTTCAGCAATCTGTAATCTCAGCTCTACCCCTTTAACAATAATTTGAAGATCAAGGTCTTCTATATATTGCTTCCTTTTTTTCTCATATAGTTGATCATCATGATATGTTTGATAATTTAGCTTCTCTTGTTTGATCTTTTGTACCCATAATGCTTCCCTTTAAAGAGAATCTTCATGATCTTGTGCAGGAACATATTGATTGGGTGCATACTGAACATATCGACAACCTCCTATGATATGGTAAATTGGACTAAAAACAAGCTCTGGATGATTTTCATATGGTAGATGATTAGCCCATTGACCATTATTTTCATTGTAAGGTGGAAAGTATTCTTGCTGCCCACAATAATTTGACATCCCTATTCATGTAATAAGATAAAAAATTCAATATAAAAATCATTTTTTGAAAAATACCAGCACTCGATCTTTTGAAACCAATTGATTTTCCTCCATGAAACCACTAGATATGAAAAATATGTGACCTCGTTAAGGTCTAAATCTTGCTTATAGCACACCAAAACCAGAAAGGAATGTAATGCAATTCAACTAGCTTGTTGAAGATCGTGTCCCACCGGGCATGCCAAAAACTATTTATTTGACTCTAACTTCAACTGCACTTTGAAACATCGAATGTTGGAGCTATTTTTTGAACTTGTTCTTGAATCCTTTTGCTGATAATAGTAACCTTGCAATGCCTTTATCTTTGAAAACATGCTGGATCAAAACATCGATTGTTTCAACACGCCACCTATGCCTATCCTTTATGTTGAACTATAACTTTAAAAAGTTTTTTGGAACTTTGAATTGATTGCTTAAGCTTTACTTGATGGCTATTATCTATAATGACCTTACTTGAATAGTTTTATTCTATCTGAATCAACAACAACTAGCGTACTTTTATTTTATTATTGTCTTCTAGCTAAAAATCTCAGGATTCATTGTGAAGAAATAACAAAGATAGTGACCATGTTGTAACTGTTGAATTAAAACTGCTACTTATTTACTCTATTACCAAAAAATTTTGATTTCTTATATCATATTGGGGCCATTACCTTGCAATACCTTCTTGATTTTCATATAGCACATTGACTATTTCATTCTATCTTTTGGATTGCAAAACTAGAGAAATCTTGTTGAATCATTGTGTTTTTTACCAATCTTTATGCAACATAATTTTTGGCATCTTCACCTAGAAAGGAGTCTAAAATAACTCACTTAACTTGGTTATACAAAAGATACAACACTGAAATGCATAAAGAAGAAAAGGATTGAATTCAACACTCACAAATTGATGTAATATGGAGAAAACTGCTTTATTTTCCTTCAAAACTCTAAAAATGGTTACAAAAATGCAAAAAGGGGATAGACGAATGAAAATGTTCACTAAGCCTTCCTTTTCCACTATTTTGAACCCCCAAAACTAAAAATTAGTCTCGGTTATATGCGCTCCTAAGGCCGAATTTAAAAATCTAGGCCCCCTAAACTTTTCTATAAAATAGCCCCAAAATTGGCTCTAAATCAAGCTCCAAAGACCCTAAGTTACATGCACAAATTGTGCCTTAAATCTAGCCCTAATGTTGGTAATTTAAAATATATATCTTTAAAAGATATTACCAAAAAATTACAATATAATTGAAGCCTATTTTTAAAAACCATGCCCAAACCAATGATAATCTCTCAAACTCATATAACTTAGACTTAAATCTAAAGAAAAACCTAAGTCCCTAGCTATTGTTGATTACATCATCATAAGCCTTTGAATATATTTTTTGGCATGGGTACATGTGGCATTTGTCACTTTGAGGTTCTGGCTGAAATGACTATAGATATTTAATTGCATTTAGTGGTCCTTTAGCATCAGAACTAAAAACATGTTTCAACTTCGCACTATCCTTGGTTCATATAATGCATTTGGGAATTTGGAAAAAACTAAAGTTTAAACCCTTATTCATGGCATAAACCTAAAGATGAATTCTAGCCTTCAATCTATGTGAAAGATCTATGTGTTTAATCTCATCTAGAGATCACTAGCTGTCATTCCATGTGCTCAACCTTGACTGGTAGTCAGCTTTGAGGCTGGAGCTTGAGCTTAGATTGTTGATATCATTGATGAAAAACTCAGCTTTGACTGAGATATCATGAGATTTATAACTTGAGCTTTTCTCCCTTAAAGCATGAGCAGTGATTTGTATCGGCTCAACCTTAGACTAGAACTTATGTGTTAAACATTGTGTCTTTGATATCTGGAAGTTAACTTGGCTCTATTAGTGGAAGCACTTAGCTTCAAAGCTGAAAGCTCACAGGCTGGAACATGAGTTTGGGTTTAACTAGTAATCTCGATTGTGAGTCAAACTCTTAATTGAAACACAACTTTTGATTACTTGAATATGAGTTTTGAGGCTAGCTTTGACTGGAACTCATGGCTTCAAACTTCAACTTTCTTGGACTTAATCATTCAGCTAGCTGGACTCGAGCTTGGATCGATACTTTGAGATAAGTATTCATATTTTCCTCTTTACCTTGCCTTAATGGGAACATGTCATTTAAACTTGAGACCACTCTTCTCCATTCTTCATTAACTTTAGGGTTTTCATCATTGTTTATAATAGAAATCTAATAGCTATCAAAAATGAAGAAACATAGAGTTTTATTCACCTTTGGGACTCGAATGCTAAAGATACTATGTTGTTGCTTCATAGCTCAGTTTTTATGCTTGAACTTTTATCTTTATTTTTACTCATCTCTAGCTTAGTTTTTTGTAGTATCTAGCAAGTCAACTATTGGGGTTTCATACTCATCCATTGTTGACTTGAGGTTCATTTCTAAATATCCGCTGTTCATTGTGACCATTGGGCCTTTGCCACTCTTTACTTGATCTACTCTTTGTTGGCCTCCAACCACTAGAACTGAAACATGAAGCTGCAATATATTTATAAATTATCTTGCAAGCTGGGTCTTTAATCACTGAAACTTTTAACTGTGAGTTAATAACAGTGACCAGTGCATAACAAAACACTTTCTTTCTTTTTCCCTAGATGGAATGATAACAAAAATTATATCAAATTGTATCTCTCTTAAAAGCATAAAATGCAATTGTAAGATGTAAGTTAGTGATGTTCGAGCATGGGCTCGTGACACCCACAACATAAGAATGATGAATATCATTTAATATCTTGAAATACATTTCTAGTAGCATTTTTGTTTATGAACCAACACTGTCATTAAAAATGGATCTTTTAATAAGACTGTCATTGATCATTTCTAGTATATTCTCCTCTTTGGCTGCATATACAGAAGCTATTATTATTTATAGTGCTTTTGATAGTGAACACCATCATGCATGGTTGCATACCATTTGATAATTCTATTGTAGACCCAAAATTTAGATATGAATATCAAATATCTAGATTTAAAATAGCTGTGATTCCAGCAATGAAATTTGTTTATGAGGTTCGATCATGAGCTCATGACACCCATAAACACATTTTTGTGACCCTTAACTTGATACTTTGAATCTTTTCAACATATGAACAACACTTTATAGTATCTTTGACAATGAACATCATAAAGAACAACACACTGCATCTTCTTTTTCATTTTACTGTGATAAGGAATACACAGTTTGTTTAAGAAATGCATATGTCTGACTAGATTTTAGAAAACATCAAATCAAATACATTATATTAGGTTAGTGAACATGATCAGAAGATCTATTTATGACAATGCCCTGTATGATGACATTTATGCATTAGTTTGGGTCAACTATTATGTTCACTACCCTAATATATCCTGATGTCCTGAAAAAGGTTTCTCAGCTATAAACACTAAGCCCCTTTGATTAAAATATCTTTTTTGTAAATAAAAACATGCATAATGATGGCCATTAATAGTAAAAGGTTTCATAAAATTATGTCCCTTTAATACTACTTCTTAGTTTATGTGTATGCATATTTTCTTATTAATTTGAAATGCCAAATAGATGTGCATAGCTCTAAAAGATTCAGGTTGTTGTATGGAATTTTGATCTTATGCATTACTTAGATCTAATTGGATCTAACAACCTTATCACTCATGATGCAAGACAAGAAACCTTAAAGACCTAGGATAAGACATGAAGACTCAGATAGTGAACCCAAGGACTTGAAACCAGACAGACAACCAGCTTCTAGATGGAGATGACTCCTCAAGGCAATGCAAAGGACCTTAATCATACCTCTATCATATCTTTCTATTCTGCCTTTTGTACTTTTTTTTATTGACATGGAAAATGAAATATGAGAGAACATTTGTATATTACATTCAGTTTGAATGCACAATGTAATGATCAATTATGAATTTGAAAATCTGAAATGTGATCAATACTTAGAGTACAATAAAAAATTGATATGAATGAAATAAAAAAATGTTAATCCACATCACCTAAAAAATAGCATTAATGAATGTACCTTTATTGCCACCCTTTCCTTTTTGTGTTTATGATTCTGGATGTAGAAAAATAGGGTAATAGTCCTAATAGGTCTAATTGGGTCTAATTAAGAAAAAAAGTGTAACTAATTGGTCCTAATAGGTCTAATTGGGTCTAATTATCTCCTAATAGGACTAATTGGGTCTAACTGGGTGCTAATAGGTCTAGTTGGGTCTAATTAGGTCGTAATAGGTTTAATTTTGTATAATTAGGCCCTAATAGGTCTAATTAGGTGCTAATAGGTATTAAGGGGTCATATTACTCATAGTGGGTCTAATGGGCTCTTAAGGGATCATATAACATATCATAGGTCCTAATAGGTTTAATTGGGTCTAATTAGGTCCTAACAGGTCTAATTGGTCTAATTAGGTCTAATTAATCTAATTAGGTCTTATTAGGTTTAATTAGGTCCTAATAGGTCTAATTATGATTAAGGGGTCCTCTTGCTCATATGATGTCCTAATAGGTTTTAATTGGGTCTAATTAGGTGCTAATATATCTTAATTAGGTCCTGATAGGTTTAATTGTGTATAATTAGGTCCTAATAGGTCTAATTAGGTGGTAATCAGTCTTAAGGGGTCATATTACTCGTAGTGGGTCTAAAGGGGTCTTAAGGGGTCATATAACCTAATTGGGTCTAATTAGGTCATAATAGGTCTAATTATGCTTAAGGGGTCATATTGCTCATATGATATCCTAATATGTCTAATTAGGTAAAAAAGTGTAACTAATTGGTCCTAATAGGACTAATTGGGTCTAATTAGGTCCTAATAGGTCTAATTGGGTCTAATTAGGTCCTAATGGGTCTAATTGGCTCTAATTAGGTGCTAATAGGTCTTAAGGGGTCATATTACTCATAGTGGGTGTAATGGGGCTTTAAGGAGTCATATAACCCATCATAGGTCAGCATATGTCTAAAAAGGTCTAATTAGGTTCTAATATGTCTAATTGGGTCTAATTAGGTCCTAATAGGTTTTAATTAGGTTCTAATATGTCTAATTGGGTCTAATTAGGTCCTAATAGGTTTTAAGGGGTCATATTACCTATCATATGTTTTAATAGACCTAGATAACTAGGTAAAATTATGTCCTAATAGGTCTAATTGCATCTAATTGGGTCTAATTAGGTACTAATAGGTCTAATTGGGTCTTAATAGATCATATTAAGCATATTGGGTCTAATTAGATCTTAAGGGGTCATAGTATGAGCATATTAGGTGTTAATTAGTTTAATTATATCTAATTACACCTAGAAGCGGTCCTATTACTCATATTAGATAGATAATTAGCGGCTTATTAGGACTAATTTTGTTTAAGGGGTCATGTTAAGTTCATAAATAGGCCCCTTAATAGATACTATTACTATTCAATATTAGTTCCTTTTGCTCATATTAGGTCATATTACTCACATGTAAATTCTATATAAAAAATTGTATAATTAGGTCTTGTTTAGGAAATATTAGGGGTTAATTAGTGTAATTAGGCCTTAGGAGTTATATTATCCATATTAGACCTCATAATAGGTCTAATTGTGTCTAAGGGGTTCTATTTATGATATTAGGTGTACAAATATGTCCTATTAATCATATTAGGTGTTAATTATTCTTATTTAAGGTCTAATTAGGCCATTTGAATTAGTTATGTTAACTAGTCAAGTATTAGGTCTTAAGGGGTAGTCTTACATCTTATTACTAAATTTAACAAATTAGGTCATAACAAAGTCATCTATTATGTCTAATTAGGTCTTAAGGGGTCCTATTACTCATATTAGGTATACTTAGGATTAGTTACGTGTCTTATTAGGTGTTAATTAGTATTATTAGTTCTAATTAAATCTAATTATGTTTAAGGCCCATCCTATTAATGATATTAGGTCCTAATGTGGGTCTTATTACTCATATTAGGTCCTAAATCATAAAATATTACTCATATTAAGTTATAATAGGTTTAAGACTATGTCTAAAGGGGTCATAATACTCACATTAGGTCTAATTAGGTATATAATTATGTCTTCTTAGTCCTTATTATGTCTAATTAGTCTTATCTAGGTCTTATTAGGTTTAATTAGTATTATTAAGTCTAATTAGGTCTTCTTTATCAAACTAGGTCTAATTAGGTATTGCAATAACATGCTTACATGTTTTGTTAAGACAAGTCCTAACCATCAACTTAAAATATCCACAGAGAGAGAGAGAGAGAGGAGAGGGAGGGAGAGAGAGAGAGAGAGAGAGAGAGAGAAGAGAGAGAGAGAGAGAGAGAGAGAGAGAGAGAGAGAGAGAGAGAGAGAGAGAGAGAGAGAGAGAGGGAGGGGAGAGAGAGAGAGAGATTGTTTCCTACAATAATATCTTTCCCATGCTTCTTCATGTAGTCTTTGTTCAATCTCTTATATAATAATGTCATGTACTCTTGTTTAGCCTTCTCTTTTTATTTCCCATCACTTTGAAAAATTGTTCCACCTAAATTTTGACAAAATTAAAAAAAATATAATTTCAAAAGTCTTCCTTCTCCAAAATGCAAATTATTTTGCAGCTTTCAAATTCATAAGATGAGAAAAACATATATGTATTTATATGTAATCGTTATTAACCTAAAAACAACACAAAATTGGATGACATAGGTTTTCTATCAAATGTCATTTTAAACTTTCTATCAAAAGTCAATAGTTTCTATCAAAAGTAACTTGGTAAATGGATAAACCAACCGTAACCCACTCAAGTACTTTCTATCAAAATTCCTCGAGTAAGGGCAATTTTCAAAGTTTGATAAAATTCTAAAACATTTCATGGCTTCAGGGCTCAATTACAAGGGTCAAATGGAACAATTAGGAGACATACTTTTTCATAGCACAAGTACTCAGAACAAGCTTTCTAATGATTATAGATTTGATAATTTTTTAGTTTATTATGTATATGTTTTTTGACATTAATCGAATGTAGGATTTTTATAAAATATAAACCTCTAAGTTTGACGTACAATGAAGAATGGTAGAAAATAGATTTAAAAAAACAAAAACTAATAGTGTTCTCGGTCTTCGAGTCTACTTTCTATCAATTTTTTTTTTGAAATTAGATAAAGACGATGACAAGTTATAAGCTATGTAGTCAAGGTATGTGAAAATTATGATTTAATCAACTTCAAACGTTAATAAAATATAAAATAATCATGATAATGTCATCAAAACCAATTGCATGCTCTCCATCAAGATGTTAAAAAAACTAAATTTGAATGAAGCACATGGATATCTATTTTAGAAAAAAAGTTATTCTCTATGAAAACAATGTAACTCTTTGAAAATGACATTTTCAACAACATACCAATTTTCGTGGGAGAGAAGAAAACACCATTCAAATTAATTATATATATATATATATATATAATATATATATATATAGATGTATATATGTATATGTATATGTATATCTATGTATATGTATATGTCTATATATATATATATATGTCTCTATATATATATATATATGTATATATATATATATATGTATATATATATGTATATATAGATATATATGTATATACATATATATGTACATACATATATATGTATATACATATATATGTATATAGATATATGTATACATATATATATATATATATATATGTATGTATGTATATGTATATATATATGTATATGTATATGTATATATATGTATATGTATATATATGTATATGTATATATATATATATATGTATATATATATATATAAATATATATATATATATATATACTATATATATATATATATATATATATATATATATATATATATATAATCTAGATAGAAAATCCTCAAAGACTCTAATTTACTTCATCTTCTGATATTAAGTAGTTTAATGACAATATGCATCCGAATATGAGGAGTTTTTTCAAAATGCAGAGTTCAGTGTTTAATGTAGAGAATCTAAAACTTTTCACACCCATTCAACTCTATACTTAGCACAACAATCAGCCCAAAACTCTACACAAAACCCAACACACCACTCTTTTGTAGAGGCAGGGATACAAGGTTGGAGATGTCTGCATCACCACTGAAAGACTAGAGACATTTGAGGAGTAGTTGCAAGGGTTGATTCAGGTCAAGGGTTTCCACTGATATATTGACATAGTTAAGGATGGTGGATCCAATTAAGGGTAGTCCAACCTTGTAGCCAACAATCAACACAACGGAATCCTCAACAAATCAACACAACAAGATATGTTTCAAAACATATTTTCCATTAACATGCCTGTTTGTAAGGCCTTTTGGGTTAGGGCCAATTACATACAAGAAGTAATTTTGCAAGATCAACAAGATCTAATACACATCTAGCTAGTTCAGTTCTAAAAACTATTAGCAACCAATGGAAACACTAAGGAAGATCTAAACTTGAGATCACAAGCCTCCAAGCAATCCTCCTTGTCTCCAAGTGTGCAAACCACTAGCTATGCTATTACAAACTATCAGATAGCAATCTGATCTACAAGACCACACCAGATCTTTTCCACAACTTCACAAATCTTCTACCTTTAGATCTACCTTCATGATCCTCTAAGTCATGTCCTAAAACATCTACCCAAACACCCCCTTAAATACTAATCATTAGCCACAAGTCAGCTAGATGAAACCCTTAACTCCTACAAACAAATATTAAATGTCATACAAGTCAGCTTCCAAATAGCCTTACAAACATTTAATTCAACATGTTAGCCTATAAAAATAGCTACCAACAATAAATGCACCAAGTCAGCCCAACAAATCACAAAAAACTCCAGTCAGTATACTAGAACTATCGAGTGCCAAAGAAACAACTGAACAACATTGAAACAACCGACCATGCTAAGAAACACTTAGCAACACAGGCATCATCAAGCACCAGTTCCACCGAGCACTAGAAGTCTCACCGAGTTCCTTCAATGATTGAGCTTCCTTCCTTAACCGAGACTACCAGTTAAAGATACAACAAGGTTCCATAGAACCAAACAACACACCTCCATGTAGACTCACCGAGTATCCAAGAATGCCCCTGGATCAGACACCCCATGTTCAAAAAGATGTTCATATGTGAGAAGAACATCTTCTAGGATTCAACACATAAATCTTGAACTAGTTCTTCACATGCAAGTCCTCCATCTTCTCACTTTGCATACTCTTCCACTTCATCTTCCTCTATCTTTTCAAGACTTTTCTTGATAACACACATGTCTGTTCTCCAAACTGATCATTCTATTTTCTCAAGATCCACCAGCTCAACTCAGCTACTGATACTCAGGGCTTCTCCTACCAAGCATTGTATCCAACAAAGGCATCAGGGAAAACTTCCTGTCATCCTTCTCAATAGTAAACAACATTCTTCACATAATCATACATAGCTCTGCAATCATATTGCCAAAGTCTATTGAGCAATATGTGACAACTATTTCATCTCATAATGTCCACATATCACAAGATCCTTATACTATCCAATCTGAACATCCAAAAAGAATTGTTCTGTTACTTCTAGAGCATGATCATCTTGCAACCAAACCAATCCTTTAAGGATAAGGATGCTTCATTCTATTCAAACCAAGTATCTGAAACCATGTCCTCAGAAACAAGGTTATCAGTACTACCACTGTCAACAATTACATCACAAGATTTTACCTCTAGACTTGCATCGGGTCCTAAACAAGTTACTCCTCTGACAAGGTTGCTCCTTTTACACCAAGCAATGTTCACCAAAGAAGAAAGTTCTCAGACTCAGTTTCATTCTGAATGTTCTCAATTTACCATAGCAGTTTGTCAGCTACCCAACTTATTTTGTGTACACTCAAAAGAATGGTGTCCTTCTTCACCATAGTTATAGAAAGTACCCTTAATGATAACTCTACATGTCTTCTTCTTTGGTTCTACAAGTTTCTATTCATCTTCTGCATCGGTCAGGTTATCCTTCACCGAGTGATCAACCTTCTCCTTCCCTTGGGGATTACTATGTTGTTTCCTCTTCAACTTATCTTTGCCTTCAGAGCATATTGATAAGCATCTTTAATTAAAATCAATCTTCAACATACCAAGCTCATCCTAAATATTGAATCTCAAACCATTCACATACCAAGCTACCTTTTCCTTACCAAGTTCTCTATGTCCAAACCGAATAGTAAGTTTCTATAAACTCCTCAGGTATAATCTTCAATAGTTAAATCCTTCTGTTTCAACTTCTGCAACTTCTTAAACAAGTCAAGCTCATAGTCAGTAGGTATGAACTTAGCTTTCACTTAGTCACCATCAATCTCCACTGATTGATGTTTGTTTCATCTTCATCTTCTCTATCTCTTTGTAATTCTTTTTCACTAAAGAGAAACATGTCCCTTTTCAACTTAGTTTGTGCCAATATCACCCAAAGAGGATCTCTAATTTCTATAGCTCAAATAAATCTTCAAGTTCACTAATCCAATCAATCAAATTCCTCAAGTTTCAAGGTACCAGAGAAAGTACAAACTTCCATTTGGTAAGTATTACTTAACTGAACCCTAGATCTATGCAACTGAGCAGTTATGTCTTCACTAGATCTATCCCTCTAGTCATCACCACTAGATCGACTAGCTTCAAATTCATCAATAGCTTCCTCATAACCATCTTCTGTACCAACATTTGGAGGCACACCAACAACAACTCTCATGATCTCGGTGACCATGTCATTCTTCATCAACTCTATCTCAGATCTAACATCATCTCTGACTTTCTTAGAAATCTTTGATCCCACAGCATCACAAAGATCTCCAATAGCTCTAGGGTCCAATATTCTTAGAGGCATCCTTAAAGATAAGAAAAACCCTTTGCAAGAAACCCTACACTAACCTCCTTGTGAAAATCTCCAAGTTGCATGCAAGGCAGATCGCAACCTGCCACCTTGCGAACAACTAGGGTAAGATTTCACAAGTTCAGTGCCATGGATCTATAATTTAGATCATATGATCTCTTCACCAAAAAGATCAAATTTTCTCTAATACCACCTAACATAGTCAAGGATGGTGGATCCAATTAAGGACAATCCAACCTTGTAGCCAACAATCAACACAACGAAATTCTCAACAACTCAACACAACAAGATATGTTTCAAAATATATTTTCCATTAACATGCCTGACTATAAGGCCTTCCCGATTAGGGCCAATTACATACAAGAAGTAATTCTGTAAGATCAACAAGATTCAATACACATCTATCTAGTTCAGTTCTAAAAACTATCAACAACCAATGGAAACACTAAGGTAGATCTGAACTTGAGATCGCAAACCTCCAAGCAATCTCCTTACCTCCAAGTGTGCAAACCACTAGCTATGATATTAAAAACTATCAGATAGCAATCTGATTTGTAAGACCATGCTAGATCTTTTACACAACTTTGCTAATCTACTACCTTCAGATCTATCTTCATGATCCTCTAAGTCATGTCCTAAAACATCTACCCAAACACCCCCTTAAATACTAATCATCAGCCACAAGTCGGCTGGATGAAACCCTTAACTCCTACAAATAAATATTAAATGCCATACAAGTTGGCTTCCAAATATCCTTATAAACATTTAATTCAACATGTCAGCCTATAACAATAGCTACCAACAATAAATCACACAAAACTCTAGTTGGTAAACCAAAACTACTGAGCACCAGAGAAACAACCGAGCAATAGTGAAATAACCGACCATGCTAGGCAACACCGACCAATGTAGGCATCACTAAGCACTAGTTCCATCAAGCACAAGAAATCTTACCTAGTTCTTTCAGTGACTGAGCTTCCTTCCTTAACCAAGACCACTGGTTAAAGTTGTAATTGAATTCCATAGAACCAAACAACACACCTCCATGCAGATTCACCGAGTATCCAAGAATGCCCCTGCATCATATATGATCATTTATGGATATGTTGTTTCATCCTACTAACTCTAAAACACTCCCATCTAAGCTATATACCCCCCTACTCTCCTCATTACTAGAGAGGGTTGAGACCATCAGAGATGGTGTTGGTGATGTAGCTTCTCTCAATGACACCTTGGTGCATAGTGATGATCCTCCCACTCCTGAGACCCAGATAACTAATGTAATTTCTTTTTTGTTAAACATCAATGCAATTTTATTCATGCACGTACTCATGTATGTACTGTTACCCAAATTTCCCTATCCCATACAAATTTGGCCATAGGCTGGGAGGTCTATTATTTTGTAAACCATGTTCAAACCTCTGAGAAATTTTCATGGTTTTGTGCCTTTTCCTCTGGTCTCTGCAATTATTTAACTCCCTGGTTTGATAAGTCATTTAAATTTGAAAATATGACCGTTGGTGCCAAAAAAACCCTAAAAGCCCTATGGCCTTTTCTATTTCATTGTTACTTTTTTGGCCACTTACGTCTTCTTTTCCCCATGTTCTTTTTCATCTAAGGCTAGTCGTGAAATCTCTAAAGCTTGGTGGAATATTATTTTATATCTCTTAATCCCATGACTACCTTATATCTCTTAATCTCCCAATTGGATGGAATATTCCCTTTCTATCTAGCGACTCAGAGATTTCACTTTAGTCGCCCAATCTATACATGTAACTCAAGGGTTAGACTTTTATCTAGCAACCTCATGAATACAGTGCTCACATGATCTCTAGACTTGACTGAGGTTAAGAAAATCCTTCAATGAACCAGTGAATACACAGTTGCATGATCTCCAAATCTCCTGTAGTTAAGATAGGGTGGGCCATTATCTGAACAGTTGGCAATTGTGAGAGTTGACAAGGTAGTTGAAGCAAGTGATAGACTAACACATGGTAGGATGGACCCAGTTCTTAAGGCATACAGTCGCTAGGTCTCTAGTTCTTTGAGATGGTTAAGACATTATTCAATGACCAAGTGACTATGTGTTCGTGAGATCTCTTATTCCTAGCGGTCAAGTCCTTAGCATCCAACGATCTGGAAAGTGGTTATCTTATTTCTAACGGTATCGACTTTAAAGAAGTTAAGGTTTGAGCATGATCTACGACTATCATTATACCATTGGGTAAAGATGATGCCTTTTTAATCATTACGATATAGCGACAACTATCAATCCTCTCTCTAGCTTAGTGCTCCTATCCGGTGGGTTCTATGTTAGATAGATCTGAGGTGCCTAGCCAATAATATGATGACAAGTGGTAGGATGGGCCTAGGTTTGTGTGCTTAGTTGGGTGATCACCCAATGAAAAGGAGAATATTCTTTTTCATTTAGTGACTATGAGATTTCTCTTTAGTTAGGTAATCACTCAATTGGAAGGAATATTTTGAAGACCTCAAGCGACTCAGCGACCATCGTCAGATCAAGTAATGATCAATGCTTGATGCGTAATCAGAAGACCTAGCCAAAGTTAGAGAAATGTTTAGGAGATTCAGTGACTAAATAGAAAGGAGAACCTGAAATGTAAGCCTTAGTCGTGTATTCGCTAGATGAGTTAGGGTTAAGAACATAAGCGGTGCCTGGGTAAAATGAAAGATCTACGGCCATGTTTTAAAATGAGATCAACTTCAAATACTAGCCATTGATAAAGATAAAGGCTTGGCACCACCTGTCACCATTTATATTTTAAAATTCAAAATATCTAAAGTACTAGATTTGAATAGTTATGGTGAGCCCGAGTTGTAGAGAGGTAGATGGATCAAGGCGGCTTGTTTGCAGGTAGATATAGAGATGAAATGGTCACACAAGATATTTGATCAGCCATGATACTTTCAGAGATGCATTTATGATCAAACATGACATAGTTAGGGTTTTGATTATTATATGAAAATCCATGTAACCCTAATTAGGTTTTGGCTCCTAACTATGTGCAAAAGGAGATGTATATAATGTTTTTTGGAGCTTTTAGAAGCTTGGAGCTTACAATTGTAAAAGGAGAGATTTTCTTTCTAAGGAGTTATCTGAGGCATTCTTTATGCCCTCTAGCTTCTGCATTTTGTAACCTTTCATTGATTTTTAGATATTGCAAAGATACTTTGTGACATTCTTTTTGTCCATATGCCTTCTTGTCTAAATTTTCTCTTAATGGATTAAGTATATGCATGTTTTTAGTAATATCTTAGGGTTCCTGATCCCTCTTTCTTTCTGCAATTCATGCATATTCCTGTGGAAGATTTTAGTTGAATGATCTTGTGGGTATACTTCAACCCCCTGACAATCTGTCTCATTCCTATACCTAGTTGCAGAGGTGAATGTTTGTTTGTAGGTTATAGATTGTGTCTAAATTCTTAGGAATGCTATTGTTTGTGAAATTCTCTCTTTCCTTGAATAGCCTCTTTCTATTGCTGACCCTTCTATGAAATATGGATGCAAACCTATTCAGTGAGTTTTGATGTCCTAGACCTAAGTTTGTGCACTGATTTCATCCTCCATACTATAATTCATACCATCTTTTCAGTGTATCACCTAGTAGGATAGTTTAATTTTATTTATTTCCCTTTCATGCATTCCTTTTATCCCTTTTCCCCTCAAGAGTTTACTTTCCTATCAAGAAGCAAATTAAGGTGATTATCCAAGAGGAACCAGCCTAGAACCTAGAGGTCTCATCTCAGTTACCATAGGTCCCACACCTGGAGATGATTCTCATGTTATACTAGGTTATCAAGATCAAGAGAGCTTGAAACAAGGGTGAAAACTTAGTGTATAACAATTTTGGCACGCCCGGTGGGACTAAGATCAGATTCAAATTAAGAAGACACCCCACCTTGGGTGTAATAAATCTAGCATGCTTG
This sequence comes from Chamaecyparis obtusa, assembly GCA_027943335.1. Taxonomy (NCBI): domain Eukaryota; kingdom Viridiplantae; phylum Streptophyta; class Pinopsida; order Cupressales; family Cupressaceae; genus Chamaecyparis; species Chamaecyparis obtusa. The sequence continues at coordinate 320,371 of BSBK01005798.1, forward strand.
GTGGGACTAAGATCAGATTCAAATTTAAGAAGACACCCCACCTTGGGCGTAACAATTCTAGCACACTCGGTGGGACTAAGATCAGATTCAAATTTAAGAAGACACCCCACGTTGGGCATAACAATTCTGGCATGCCTAGTGGGAATAAGATTAGATTCAAATTTAAGAAGACACCCCACCTTGGGCGTAACAATTCTGGCACACTCGGTAGGACTAAGATCAAATTCAAATTCAGAAAACACCCCACCTTGGGTGTAACAATTCTGGCACACCTGGTGGGACTCAAAAAGAAGTCAATTTCAATGATTATGCTATCTCTGATATACTGATTGCATAATACAGACCTTAGAGAGGTTATTATTCAAGTATATCTAGCCGCTCCCTTGGTGTTAAGAACAAGTAGACCCAATTTTTGATAGAGCTTATGAGGAAAATAGACCCTTATTATGGCAAGACAATTTACATTTGCACCCTTTAATTAGGGTAGTCCATTAAATTTTTCCCAACACCATGATGTGCCCTTGGTAGCACTAAAAAGTATACCTTCTTTCATAGGTGAAGGCCAAACAACAACTTTTGAACACATAAGAGATGTGGCTACCATCTGTAGTATACACAACATCACAGAAGAGGATGTTGCCACCAAGTTGTTGGCTGTCTCCTTTAAGGGTAAGGCCCTAGAATGGTTTAAAAGTCTAGTAGTTGGCTTCATTACTTCATGGGATAGACTTGGAGAGCTCCTTAGCAAATACTTTGAGGATGATTTAGACTCTTTATCTCTAGTAGAGTAGCTCCAAATTATAAAGAGAGATCCTTGAGAATAGATGACTGATTTTAATGGAAAATTCCTAAAGACATGGAATAGGATTCCAATTAATATAAGGCCTTCAGCAGACTGTTCTTTCCTTTATTTTTTGAGAAGCCTAACTAGTGATATATCTGTCATGATTCAGTCTTTAGGAGGTACTTCATTACCTCAGGCTTTTGACCTAGCTATAAAGGTAGAAAGTTGCTTAATCCAAGTAGGTATAATAGCTAGAAGGCTGCCCATGCCTATCTCTCCCAATCTTTAGCCCACTACACCTTTTCAAATTCCTCCATTTACTCCCATACCTAGATTTATAGATCCTCAAGCTAGCACTAGCTATGGGGAATCCATAGGTGACCCTTCTCAAGAGATACTTAAATTAAAAAGAAGTCAACAAGAGATGAGAAGTAATCAACAAGAAACAAACCAAGGGATGATGAGCTTGCTGCAGGCTCTAACCAAGGATTTGATCACTGTAAAAAGGTAGAACCAGGAGGTTAGACCACCTTATCAACAACATGGCCAAAGTCCTAGCCAGCAGTACCAAGCTCAAGAGCAAGCATATCGGCAAGGTAGGCCATAGTATCAAGAAAAGAATCAAAGAAAAAGGAAAAATTTGGTAAAGAGGCCTTTCCATCCATATAATCCAGTCAGGAGGACATTCCCAACACAAACCATCAAAGCAACTGGTAGTCACTTGAACCCATTTTTTGGGAAGGAAGCTATAGATTTTCTGCTTGTTCTCTTAAACTATGAGATTCCTAATGGAGAAAGGTCAGAAGTGTTACAACAAGAGACAGTGGCCTCTCAAGCACATCCCCCTAAGGATGGGATGCAACAAGTGCTAAGACAAGAAACTCATAAGGTTCAAATTTGAAGTTTCTTGCCTAAGCCAATTCATGACCCTGTCCCAGATTTCTAGCCACCTCATTTTTCCCCTATAAAGGAGACACCTAAAATTTTTCACTTCCTAAGTGACAGTGTGCTAGTCCTATAGTAGATAAAGCCCTATGAACCAATTCCTAAAGAACCCCCTACACCTCATAGCATTTCAGGCCACCAAAAAGAAGATGATTTTTGTCTTTTAGGTGTACTTTTTCATGATGATCATGAGGAACAAGTAGGGTTATTACATCAAGATGGATTAGAGCAGTCAGAAAAGGATAAGAAAGAAAGTGAAGAAGGTGAAAGCCCAGTTGATCTATTTGAAGAGATGCCTTCTTACATTGAGTAGGATGAGGTAGTACAAGATTCACTAGTTGAGCCCTTTGATTGTGAAAATAAAGATGATATAGTTGTTACTGACTTAGAGCAACAAGATGATTTTGATTTGATAATTGATACTTTCTGCTCAACTCTTGTTGATGTTCCTCATCTTCCTAAAAATGATAATGGCTTGCGTGTTCTTCAGGAAAGGTTTGTGTTTCAGGGGGTTAATTATGTCCCAACTAAAGAAGAGGAAAATATATGGCAGATTATCATGGAGGGACAAATTCTTGATCTTCCTACTAAAGTTATTAATGAGATACATCTAGAAACTAGAAAAGGGAGCCCTAAGTTCATTCTTTCTAGGGGTTTCCCCTTAAGGTACTTAGCAAGAATGGAGGCCAGCCATAAAAAACCAGTCATGTTTGTGTCCAAACATGAGTGTTCAAATGAAGCTGAAGTTGAAGGTGAACTTGTAGTTTAGCAGGGACAAGCTCAACTCACTTATCTACCCCTGGATAATGAAAATAAGAATCTGTTGGTGGAGGTGAGTCAATTTTTTATGTCTTTCAAAAGTTAGTGCATCAGTTCTTCACACAACGGTGTGTACTTCATTCCTTATTTGTTATCCTCATATATGTAAAATATTGTATCCTAAGGAGAAGGGTAGTTATTTCAACAAACTAGTGAATGGTTTTGTTTGACCAATTTTCTACACTCATTAGTTTAGGATAGGTTAGTTTTTCCTACTTTTTGCCCCTATTTTCTTGTTTAGTCTTCCTATTTTCCAAGAAGTGCTCGTGCACATTTTTGTTACTCCTAGTTCTAGGTCTATCTCTTTGCCATTAAATTTTTTTGTATTTCTGTGATGACTCCTAGGCCCAATGGATTATGTTAAGGCCACTGATCTAATGTCTAGCAGGCTGACATCTAGTAGAAATTGCCAAAATGTTATCCAAATTTCCCTGTCACATACAAATTTGGCCATAGGCTAGAAGGTCTAGTATTTTGTAAACCATGTTGAAACCTTAGAGAAATTCTCATGGTTTTGTACCTTTTCCTCTAGTCTCTGCAATTATTTAACTCCCTAGTCTGATAAGTCATTTAAATTTGAAAATATGACCGTTGGTGCCAAAAAACCCTAAAAGCCCTATGGCCTTTTCTATTTCATTGTTACTTTTTCAGCCACTTAAGTCTTCTTTTCCCCATGTGCTTTTTCATCTAAGGGTGGTCACAAAATATCTAAAGCCTAGTGGAATATTCTTTTATAATTCCCAATCCCACGACTACCTTATATCTCTTAATCTCTCGATCAGATGGAATATTCCCTTTCTATCTAGCAACTCAGTGATTTCACTTCAGTCACCCAATCTATAGATGTAATTCAAGGGTTAGACTTCTATCTAGTGACCTCATGAATATAGTTCTCACGTGATCTCCAGACTTGACTGAGGTTAAGAAAATCCTTCAGTGAACAAGCAAATACATAGTCGTGTGATCTCTAGATCTCCTGCGGTTAAGATAGGGTGGGCCATTATCCAAAAAGCTGGTAATTGTCAGAGTTGACAAGGTAGTTGAAGCAAGTGATAGAGTGACACATGGTAGGGTAGACCCAGTTCTTAAGGCATACATACACTAGGTCTCTAGTTCTTTGAGATAGTTAAGACATTATTCAGCGACCAAGCGACTATGTGTTCATGAGATCTCTTATTCCTAGCGGTCAAGTCCTTAGCATCTAATGATCTGGCAATCGGTTATCTTATTTCTAGTGGTCTCAGCTCTGAAGTAGTTAAGGTTTGAGCATGATTGATGGCTATCATTATACCATTGGGTAAAGAGGATTCCTTTTTTAAGCATCATGGTATAGCGACAACTGTCGATCCTCTCTCTAGCTCAGCGCTCCTATCAGGTGGGTCTTGTGTCAGATATATCTAAGGTGCCTGGCTAATAGTATGATGACAAGTGGTAGCATGGGCCTAGGTTTGTGTGCTTAGTCAGGTGATCACCCAATGAAAAGGAGAATTTTTTTTTTCATTCAGTGACTATGAGATTCTCTTCAGTTAGGCAATCACTCAATTGGAAGGAATATTCTAAAGACCTCAAGTGACTCAGTGACCACCATCAGATCAAGTAAGGATCAATGCTTGTTGCATAATCATTAGACCAAGCCAAAGTTAGAGAAAAGTTCAGGAGATTCAAGGAGTAAAGAGAAAGGAGAACCTAAAATGAAAGCCTTAGTTGCGTATTCACCAGATGAGTTAGGGTTAAGAACAGAAGTGGTGCCTAGGTAAAATGAAAGATCTATGGCCATGTTTTAAAATGAGATCAACTTCAAATACCAGCCATTGATAAAGAGAAAAGGCTTGGTGCCACCTGTGACCATTTATATTTTAAAATTCAAAATATCTAAAGTACTAGATTTGATAGTTATGGCGAGCCCGAGTTGTAGAGAGGTAGATGGATCAAGGTGGCTTGTCTATAGGTAGATATAGAGATGAAATGGACATGCAAGATATCTGATCAGCCATAATACTTTTAGAGATGCATTTATGATCAGACATGACATAGTTAGGGTTTTGATTATTATATGACAATCCATGTAACCCTAATTAGGTT